>CASGGM010000005.1:0-81810 GCA_949316085.1 Hypercompe scribonia
AAAATACCAAGTCTAGTGAACGTGGCTTCGTCCGTAAATAGTACGTTTTTGTCAGTGTTTTGTAAAAACCACCGACAAAAGTTTATACGCGGCTCGTAATCGCCCACACTGAGCTCTTGAACTGGTCGAAAATGATATGGGTGTAAACCATCTTTGTGCAGTTGATTCCACACAGTCCACTGTGATACACCAAATCTTGAGCATGCGTAGAAACAGTGAACTGTCCGTAGTCCCGTAATCTTTGATTAGCATTTAGGATTACGCCTGCAGTAGGTATTCGACGGTTGGGGAACATTTCCTTGTACAAAGCGATGGCACCTTGCAAACTGTCATTAGCACGCGCATACACACGAACCATGTCCAGGTACTCTGCGTTTGTGTACTGATGAGCCATACTTGGGGTATGAGCCATACACGGGTCACAGATCACACACATACACTCATACGGCGGATTTCGCGCGTAAATACCTACGTCGCGGGACGCGGAAGCGGGAACGTGCGAATCCGTCGGTGCATTCACTTGCACTACCGAGTCGATGACGCAATATTGCTAAAAATAGCTGCCACCGGGCCTTTCGTTCAACGTAAACAATGCGGCGAGCTTAGGGAGTATAATATCCAAATTTCACTTATTTTTAGAGACATTTCGATAAAAAATAAGCACCTATTTTTTTTTATATCAAGTTAACGAGAACCGAGTACCGAGTACTCTCCATAAGTATTGAAGGTATCTCACCAGTCAGCCTGTATATACTGTACATACACATTAACTGCATTGTTGTTTTTGCGGTTACCGCATGCGAACTGAACAAGAGGTCTCGGATCCGATCAAAAAGTGCTATTGAGTTTCTCTGATCATAGGAATGCTTAACAACAGTTCCGTGTTTGGTTATTGGGGTCTTATTGAGATATGTAAAGCCGTCGATCCTACGCCTTATCCTCGCGCTCTACCCGGTCGTATCGGATGGCGACCGCATCGGATGGCCACCGTATCGTATTATGAGAGTGAAGGAACAGAGTATGTAATCAATGTGTTGCGTATACACTTGTGCACTATTACGCCTCCTATGTAGTTCGCTGGTATTCGTTGAGACTGGCCAGCGTGGCCGGATTCGGCTACGAATACGTCATCATCAAATATACCTATGTTTTAGATATTATTGAGACAGTCCTTAACATTCTTTAAAATTCTTAATAGCTTAAACTATTCGTAGTTTTCCAGCGTATTTACGAAATAATATAAATGTATGTATGTTCGTACCCGTATTAAAATAATAGAGAGGATTAAGGGCTTACACTAACTCAAAACTGCTCCACCAATCATTTTTGAACTTGCTTATCAATGAGTCATAATAACAAAAAATTGTTAAGTTAATGATAAACACTGAGTTTTATGTGGTGTGAAAACATGACAACTAAAATATCTCAAAAAAAAATTCACAAACTTCTATCAGAATGTTAAACTTTTGCACCGCCTTGCGTATCTCACGGTTGGCATATTTTTGTATTTATTTGGCTGGTAATATCATCTTTTGTTTCTTATCAGATTTTAAATTCTCAGATTTTTAGAACTTTGCGTTAACAATTTTTTATACTTAGTTTGTAGTTTAATGCATAAGCTGTACTAAAGTCGACAGCCATAGCTGGATATCACAAATGAGTTGTCATTATCGTCAACAAGATGATGTAGTACTAATTTCTTAAAATAATTCGTTAATATTTGTTTCTTTTTATATGAACAATAATTGAAAATTTATCCTATGATACAGCTCCTTGATACTTTTCTTAAATCAATTTATTTTATTGCTATGTCTAGATGTATAATAACTGGTGTCTGGTGTCTGTCGTACGTAGTGTGTTAACACGTGCGAGCAGAATTAGTTCTCGCACGGCTACGAGTATGTGGTGCGAGTAGCTGCACAGCCGGAGTGCTCTGCACAGAGTGGGGGTCAAAATATGGATTCAAGCTCGGGTACTGTGGACTTGTAAGGAGGAAAATACACTTATATATGTTATGGTTGATGAAGTGAAAACTATTATGACAAAACATGTTCATTCTCATTGATGCAGGGGTGATAGTTATCGTGGTAACTGTGTGAACCTTTCACTACCACGATGACTGTCATGCCTTTTACGTTCCAAAGCGGGGCGTGAAAGAGCATCTCACTAAGCCGCCATAGTGTTGGTCACCATACTGCATTGATTACATTTGCAATGTGTATGGTGACCTTAACTCTTCGGATTCTATTCGTACTTTCCATCAGGTAGAGTAGTCACTTTTTCTTCAATTTTTTAGTATATCTTTTATATTGGTCCCTGATGTATGCATGCTTTGTCAAATTTAAAATTAATTAAAAGCTTGTGTGCATCGATAATCGACAAATACAAAATATTAATTTTGTTAATACTAAAATCATACAGTTTTGACGATTACCAATTAAAAACGAAAACCAATTAAAGACTACCAATTAAAAAGTCGATAATCTAATTTTAGTTACGTTGTAGAAGCTGCAGAAATTTAGACCTGATCCTGAGATTTAACTAGCTATCTATTCCGTACTTACCATGCCAAATATTTTCTGAACTCAATCTACTAATTACTTTATTTCATTAAAAAACATATTTGACTACATGTTACCACAGAAAAGGAAAAAGTGCTTTCAGAAAAGATAACGTCAATACATATCAATTTGAAATTTTCGTTCTTTTGTTTTAACTAAAAAGTTTTTTTCGTGCTTCTACAAATTTATATATTGCTTTTCTTTTTCAGGATTTTGGCTGGATAGAGCTAGACGACCCAACGAACGCGTTTCTAAACTACAATCAAGGTCTTCCAATAGAGTATCGGGTGCATTCATCCAATACGACACATATCCCCAAACTCACAAAAGTTACAGTCAATGGGAAGGAAATATGCGAAGACCCTGAACGTAACTATTTTTGAAGTTTTGGAGGAATTAAATGTAAATTTTTGGCGCGTTAGGTAAAGATGACGTGGTAAATTTCTACTATGCGCGCGCCCTCCACCACGCAAAACTGACATGAAATTAGCCAGTCAACATTTTAGTTTCGAAGTTATAACTCTTTAGGTGCGAAATTAGATAATATATTATAACAAAACTTTTTTCAATGTATTGAACACCTTTTTTCTATAATTAATGTCGTTTTCTCTACAAACATAGAATAACGAGAGGAATAAAAATTGTAATTATTTTTTATCTCGTTACACCAAAGAAGTTTAACTTCTTACGTGCGTATATATGTACGAGTACACACAGTTATCTTTACTGTCAATTATTTTCCTTTTGACCTACGTAATAGAAACATCTTATCAATTCAGTTTCCTATGTTTGGCTTGTGAAATGCGTTGTACGAATATGTAGGATTGGTTGAGGTTGATGTTGCAAGAATGAAGATGGAGTAAGAAATAAATAGTCCAAGTTGCACAAGAAACAGAATGAAAGTTTATTGAAAAGGTTTACACACCACACAAGTTCAGTTTGGAATAGAAGGAGTGATAGAAACGACAGATCGAGAGAACGTAAAATTAATAAGGAAGTAACGTATCAGCGCGCGGCGAGTTATCGGCGGTAGGACCAGGAAGGCACTGTCCGTCCTCAAATCTCGCGCTGGCGCGGTGCGTGTGCGCAAGCGCAACAGTGAGATATCACCGTCTCGCCCACACGCACCCGGCTCGTGTGACGTAGCCGGTCGATGGACAATAGACCATAACTACGCCGGCCGTTGTCAACAAAATAATATCTACTAATAAAGACAGTTTGTATACTTAACACTTAATTTAAATAAATAATATATTATATATATAAATATACAGGCTGACTGGTGAGTTACCTTCAATACTTATGGAGAGTACTCGGTACTCGATTCTCGTTAACTTGATATAAAAAAAAATAGGTGCTTATTTTTTATCGAAATGTCTCTAAAAATAAGTGAAATTTGGATATTATACTCCCTAAGCTCGCCGCTCGCCGCCGCCGGTATCGATGTAGGTAGGCAACAGCTGTACAGTGTAGGTATCTATGTATTTCGCGCTATAAACGCGCTCCGCGACACGTGCGGCCGCGCGGTGTCCAAGTATTCCGCAGTTAAATACTGGACTCTCGGTGTACTGTGTACGAAGTTTGCTAAGAAGTTATTTAATATTTCGTTTTTATGTTATTTTATTTCATGATATATGTTCGCATACTATCACGTCCTCAAATATTGAAGGTATCTCACCAGTCAGCCTGTATAGGTAGACACATAATGTTAAGGCAAGTCACAACAAATATATAATTTGTATGACAAAATTTGCATTTTTCTTTGATTACGATCAATACGATAAGTGTACGAGACTTATCGTATTGAACGCAATCAAAGAAAAATACAAATTTTGTCATACAAATTATATATGTATTCGTACAACTGAACTTTTCTGAACCTGTTACCACACGGTACCGATTTAAACAATTCATATCTACAATAACATCATAAAGCTGAAGAGTTTGTTTGTTTGGTTGATTGATGCGCTAATCTAATAAGCCACTAGTTTGATTTGAAAATCATCAGTATCAATACGCTACAACTTATTATAGAAAATTATAGAAAAATTATTCCTTTTGAGAGCTTCTATTGCATGCGCTATCTAAATAAACGGTAAAAGTTTCAGCAAAATAACGTATGTCAGAGTTGTTCCTCTTAAAAAGTTCTCGACAGCATGTCTTTATTTTAAGGATATACTTTATTATCTTTTTTGTAGTAAACATACGTACGACCAACAGGAGTCTCAGATGAAGCTGTGCGGGGTCTTATATTAAAGTTATTTATTTCTTTTCAGTGATGTCCGAAGAGAATCCGACTGTCTCTAGATTCAATTTGAAACATATTGCATACCTACAGACAACAGGTAACCAGGTTACCGTTGTTCAGCCGCAGCTAAATCGGAAAGAACAAATCGAGCATGTAGAAGTTGAAATTCAAGTTACATTAAGACCGGAAACTCAAGAGGAAACTACTCAACCTCCTCAAACTGTTACCACACCAAGGTAAATTTAAACAAACATTATACACTTTATAGAATAACTAGCAATCCATACCGTGGTTATTTCGGTTCGCACGGATGCAATTGGCGGCATCGACCGCCCTTTTTCTTTTTTTTTAATGCGGGGAATGCTTTTCGCACAATACCCTCTGGATGGACGAAGGGCGTGTTTGGGACTCCCGGAAAACCGGTCTACCCACTAAACCCCGCGGCAGCCTACCTCGGCAGTCGGGAAGAGCTCTAGGAACGCATTAGCGGCATCTGGAGTCCTCCCTGCCGTACCTCACAATTGAGGTACATCCCGAGTATCTCATGCACCAGGGCAAGACGCTATCGTACCCCTCACCGCTCTACGCAGTAAGAGGCGGAACAGCGCCCCGCCCCAGACGACACCCCCGGCCGCACCGGAGTGTCACCTGTCTCGGGTCGTTTGCAGCGGCCACATCGCCCCAAGATATGGCCACAGCGACCCTTAAGCAGCGATTAGGGGACTAGTGGTTTCTACCGCGTCCCCTTCGCCGCCTCCTTCGAGCGGGATCGGCTCTTTCCCGATCTCGCTCTACGGTCTCCTTCAGGAGCATAACATGTTCACAAAAGGAGACCGCGGCTTCCCATCCCTCACCACTCGCCAGCATTGCCGCGATCAATGCTGATGGTGACAGGTTTCGTCCGATCAGCCCGACCAGAACTCGACGCTTAGATTCCCATGCAGTGCAATTCTGTAGCGTGTGCTGGGCGGAGTCCCGTTCGGTCTCGCAGTGGTGGCATTGTGCCATAGCCTCCCGTCCTATTCGATTCAGATACTCACCGAAGCAGCCGTGCCCGGTGAGTATCTGAGTCAATCGGTAGGTGACACAATCGATCCTCTCTACCCACGCTTCGAAGTTCGGCAGAACGGCTCCGACAGCGCGTTGGCTAGCACACCCCTGAATGTCAAGCCGTGCGAGGTGGCACACTCGTCGGACCAGGTTTGGCGGTCTGATTGGGACGCAGGAATCGGGGGACTGTCCTGAACCTTTGGGAAGAGTGTGTCCAACACTCTACCCAGAAACTCCGGATCCAGAGTTTCCGTCAACGGTGGGACCCATGGCTTGAGGTTGCCCAGTACCATTTTACACGGGCGCCCCCATGGATCCCTATTCAGTCCCTCGATGAGTTCTTTCCATGACCGAGCCTTGGCCTCAGCGATTGCATTGCTCAGAGCCTTCGATCCGTGCTCTGTCGATCTCCTCGACTCGGCATCGACCGCCCTACCCATGCATTTTAATCCTCTGATATTGTACGGTAATTTTTTGATGTTTCTGCTTCATGGCAATCTGTTTTTCCAACAATAAGCCACTTCTTCGTTTGATTTCTCAGTTTATGTTTTGCTCAAGAGCCATACTTGTATGAAACTTTTCACACGACTCTCTTGATGTCAAGTGGTAAATCTTTTATGTAGGGTCGGTACGTCATTTCTATTTAGCCGGGTATGCTGAATGGCGCCTTCTCCTTTTAGAGCGTGTGCCAGTTTGTTTACATGAACGGTCAGTTTCTCCTGGTATTTCAGGCTGTTTTGGGCTATTTCCTGCCGAACTGTTTTTAGGCCGAGGTCTAGGTATATGTATTTATTACTTATACAGTGAGGAATGCCAAACATTGTTCTCAGTGCTTTGGTCTGAAATCTCTCCAAGATATCTATATTACTGTTGCTGGCCGTTCCCCACAGTTGTATTCCGTAAGTCCAAATTGGTTTTACTGTAGTTTTATAGATTAGCAACTTGCTGTTAGAATTTAGTTGTGATTGGCGCCCCAGCAGCCAGTTCAGTGATCGCAGTTTTCCATCCAGTTGTTTTCGCTTTGTCCAAATATGTTTCTGCCATGTAAGTCTCCTATCCAGGTGTATGCCCAAGTATTGCGTTATTTTCTTGAGGGATAACTTTGGAGTTTAGCGTTACAGGTGGACATGTTTCTCTTCTAAGTGTAAACGTTACATGTACCGATTTACTCTCATTGGCTTTTATTCTCCACCGCTTCAGCCACATCTCGACCTCTGCCAAATGGTTTTGCAACTGTGATGATGCCGTTTCTGGGTTGCTATGAGCCGACAGTAACGCCGTATCATCAGCGTATGTCGCGGTCGAGGTGTAATCAGTTGTTGGGATATCTGCTGTAAAAATGAGGTATAGTATAGGGCCCATGATACTGCCCTGGGGGACACCTGATTTTATTTCGTGTACTTCTGAAAGATCATCGCCACACTTTACTTGGTAACATCGTTTATCTAGGTAGGATGTCAGTATTCTGAATAGACAATGTGGGAAATGCTTCTTTACCTTGAACAGGAGACCGTTATGCCAAACCTTATCAAACGCTTGGCTGATGTCCAAAAAGACTGCGGAACAGTATAACTTGTTTTCAAGGCATCTGCCAATATTGTCAACTATACGGTGTACCTGTTCAATGGTCCCATGCCTTTCCCGGAATCCAAATTGGTGGTTTGGTAGCACTGAGCTTAGATGTTCTTTCATCCTGTTCAGCAATATCCTCTCAAACAGTTTGCCAATAACTGGTAGCAGGCTGATAGGTCTATATGAAGTGGCTTCGTGCAGGGGTTTACCGGGTTTCGGCACCATAACTACGTGTGCAATTTTCCATTGCCCAGGGTAATGTTCAAGTCTTAAGCTAGCATTGAAGATATTTACCAATTTCATTACACCTTTATGTGGTAGGTTTTTAAGTAATGTGGCAACAATAAGGTCATAGCCGGGTGCTTTACCATTCTTGAGGTTCCTTATTTCTTTCACCATTTCTTTTGGGCTGGTACTTTTTAGTGGTAGACACATTTGATTCGCTGATTCGAGGTATTCAGTGATTTCCATAGTATGTTCGGGATTGTTTTCAGGAAGTGGTTGGAAAACTGTTCTCAGATGTGCCGCAAAGGTTGTTGCCTTTTCTTTATCTGATCTAGCCCATCCTCCTTTTTCGTCATTGATGGGATTTGTGGATTTTCGGGCGCTTTAGATTCTGTGTAGCCTTCCATAACGAGTAATTTGTGTCTTTTGTTGGATCTAGATTTGAGAGATAGTCTTGAATGTTGTTATTTTCTAGAGTACTGATAAGGGCTTTAAGTTTATTTGAGAAACCATTGAATGCAGTTTTATCACTCGGATATCCTGTATTATGCCAGACTTTTCTCAAACGACGGCGCTCTTGTATTTTCTCTTTAATATCCTTTGGGTATGAGTTATGTTTCGAAGGTTGTCCTTTACCTGATCTTTTTGGAATTGCAGTGTTGGCAGCAATGTGGATAGCCATATTAAGTTCTTCCAGTTGTCTTTCAAGTTCTTCTACTGTATTAATTTTGTTCTTCAGCTCAGTCTCTGTTGAGACAATGTTTCTATATATTGTCCAGTCTGTAGTTTTTGAGTTGTATAGCCTTAAGGGTGGTGCCGCCAGATTAACCGTTGTAGTGACATTCAATAATACTGGAGTGTGGTCAGATGTGAGATCTATCCGTGTTTCAATGCTTAAATAGTTACTATCTATGTTTTTGACAATGTAAAAGTCCAGCAAATCTGGGGTTCTTTGTCTGTGGGTAGGCCAATAGGTAGGTTCTCTGCCGGAATGACATTCTAGTTTCATCTCTTCTGTGGCTTTGCAAAGTTGTCTTCCTCTAGTGTTGGTCAGCCTAGATCCCCACTTTAAATGTTTAGAGTTCCAGTCGCCAGCACATATAAATCGGTTACCTAGTGTAGTAAGATATTTAGCGAAGTCGTTAGCAGATATGGTATGTTTTGGAGGACAATACACAGCGGAGAGTACAGTTTTTAGCTTACTGTCTACTAATTTAATAGATGTTGCTTGTATTTTATCTGTTCGATATTCCTCTATAGGGTAGTGTTTAATATTACTTTTAATAATTACCGCCGTTCCTCCATGGCTGTTTCCAGTTGGGTGATTGGTTGTGTACACTGTATAATTATTAAAGTTTATGTGTGTCTTCGGTGTAAATCTTGTTTCAGAGATTAGTGCTATGTCAATCATCTCAGTTTTGAGAAAAATCTCTAATTCTTGACGTCGTTCCGTCAAGCCGTTGGCGTTCCAAGTAACTACTCGGAGGTTTCGGGTCACTTTTTCACCAGGCTGCTGACTAGCTGGACCATACGGTCCATCATTTTGTCCATGATTTTTTCCATCATTGTCACCATTGAATGTTGTAGTTTATTAAACATTGTGTCCATCAAATCAGTAATGTCGGTCAAGTCGTTCTTTGTGTCTTGCTGAGTATGTTCTACTTTAGTTTTTATTGCTTCTGAATAGGTTTTAATTAAGTTTTGATTATCGGTTCGGTTAGACTTAGGATTTTTTTCACTTTGGGGATTCGAGTTTTTGGTCTCTATATTGGTAGGCATTGGTTTTTCTTTTGACTTAAAGTCTAATTTAAGAATTCTTTCTCTATATTGTTTGTATATTTTGCATCCTTTATAGCTGGTGGGGTGTTTTTCGTCGCAGTTCGCGCAAGTGGCGTTAGTATCCGGTGTTTTGGTACATGTTGTTGTAGGGTGAGCGCTACCGCATTTGACACAACGGTAGGGCCTAAAACATTGGTTCTTGGAATGCCCAAACCTCTGACATCTCTTGCATTGGATGATTTCCCTTTTCTTATATGGGGCTTCAAAAGTAATCTTCATGTTATTCAAGTTTTTCACATCAAATATAGCTTTGTTGTTTGAATTTGGTTCTAGATCGACATAGAATATAGGCAACGGTTCCTTTGTAGCTCGATGTCTGATATTGACTATTTGTCTCACTTCATGTCCAATTTCATGCAATTCATTTGAGATTTCTTTGGTATTTTCTGATGCATGGAGTCCGCGTAGTACGACTCTGTATGCTCTCTCACTTTTAAGTTGGTAAGTATAGTGTGAGATATTATTGCTAATGAAGTTCTCGCGAATCGTTTTGTATATCTGGATGTCTTTAGGTATGATTTTTATAACGTGTCCAGACCTGAGTGTGGTCATGAGGTAAAGTTCGCTCTTTATAAATATGTTTAGTACTTCTTTAAGAGAATTTACATTAATTACACCAGTAACAAAGATGGGTTCTGGCTTTGGTACATATACTTTATCTGTATTGTTGGTTTTTTCCGTAGGCTCCGTATCAAGTAGTTCAAAACTATTGCTTGTAGGGATCCCAAACTCTGGGGAATTTTTCAGTTTTTTATGCCCGTCGTTGTGGATTGGACTTGTTTCTTTTCTTTTCTTTCTTCTGGTGGGAATTTCGTCCCTTTGCCATTTTTCATGGTCTGTGATTATGTTGTCTCTGTCAAATTGGGTCTCGGTCTGTGAATCTAGATGATCTTTCTCCTTGTTTTGTTGGTTGGAGTTATGTTCATTTATCTTTGCTGGCAGAGACGATGTCGAGTTACTCCTGTTCCGAGTAAACATACTTTCGTGCAAAGTTTGTTGGATCATGCTGTTGGAGTTGGTTGGTTTATTAGGGTTTGGTAGGGTAGGTTGTGTATTTGTTTTTAATTGGTTCATTTTAGTCCCACGAGTAAGGCCGATATAACAGGTCGCTAGGAAGGTGACGCCTATTCTCCCTAGAAGGCTAATACAACGACGTTTGCCAGGTCCGTCGAGGTGGATCGTTTACGACTGGTCTCCCACCAGCCACGCAGTCCCTTGGCACGAGTCTCACCGTAGACTTAGTGTGATTTTTTTATGGAAGTTGTCTTCTTCATAGTCCGGGCAGTTAAGCCAAGGCTCTCGATCCTGCAAACAGCGTTCACAGGGTTGCGGTTTGTGAGAGTCATTTCCTACTCTCACTGGTGGACCGAGCTGGTTAGGCTGGTTTGGTCGGTTTAGTTTACCGCCGCCCGAGACCCGGCGTTGTTATTCATTTAGCACCACCCAGGGGGCACGTGTAGGGTAGTGGTTGGGTAGTTCCTACGGACGCGAATAACTCTACCCCCCGTACGGTAATTAATGTCATTATTTTTCTTAGTCGTGCGTTAGCTTAACGTTGCGCCTTCGATATTAACATGCGGTACCGTTCGGTAATAAGTGATACCTAATTTGTCCCTTCTTACGTTTCGGTTTCGTTTCGGTTACAATGGCACACATCACATAATATAAAATGGGTGTATTATATGTACGATTGTATTACATATATGATGTACTCTAACCGATTTCAGCCATAACAGCTATTCTCAATGGAGACTAGCTAATTACGCAGGAGATGTCATATAGTGTACTGTGTGTGCTACAAACACAGATTCACACTCCGTTTCTTCACTCTCACAATCCGTTGGGACGACGGCTATCCGACACGACCGGGGAGCGAACCAGCGGTTTTATGTGTTCTTCGAGGCACTGGGGGTTAAGACTCCAACTTCCAAACGTTGGGCTGTTATTAAACATTTCTATAACCAGAAAAACTCGACAGTTTTCTGATCCGATCCAGGAATCAAACTCGTGATCTCTTGTTCGGCAGTCACATAGGCTAACCGCTTGGCCAGCAAGGCAGTTAACTGACAAGGAATATTTGTAAACCTTTCTTGAATATAAATAGTGAAAACAGTATTTGAATGTATTGCTTAATTTGAAAAGATCTAAACGAAGAAAAATTAAAAGCGAATACATTGCATGTAAAATGTCTTAGAAAATACGATTTGTAGGTATAATTGATAGCCCCGCCGGCAATCGTTGCTGCCATGCTGGCGGGTGAAGAGGGCTGAGCCTGCAGTGGTCTCTTTCTGTGAAGTTGTTACGCTCCAGAAAGAGACCGTTGAACGGGATCGTGAGAGGGCCGATCCCGGGCCTGATTAAGTGCGGCGTTGATTCTGAGGGGGACCTGAAATAATATGGTCCAGGTCCCCTTTAGAGTAAGATGCCTGAGACCGGACGCCGGGGTGGTTTCTAGTGGAATCAAAAATATAATCCTGGCTCCTGCGTCCCTGAGGAGCCAGCGATCTGAAGGGATGTTCCACCCTGACAAAAAGATAAAATGAAACATAGGTATAATTGATAGAAAAATTTCATGTGTATCTTGCACGTTTGTTTTTTACTCTTCTCTACGTCTTTCATCGACCTACTTTTGCCACAAGACGTGGGTACCAATTAAGATAAATTAGATTTAAGACAGAATATAATAAGAGAATATAATATATAATATAATATAAGAAATTTAACTTTGTTTGTTTTTTTTTGGACTTCTGATATTATAGTATATTTATAACCATAGTAGCTTTTATCCACGTCTCTTTATGTAGATTGTCACGGTAAATAGTAGCTTATATTAACTTGTAACAATCAAAACAGTTACGTATTTATGTCACATTTGTACTAATATTGTTTTTTTTTTATTGTAAAGTTGCACGTTTATTTTAACCGCGTTATACTTGTATATAAATATATAAAACTCTTTCTAAAATCCACAGCGTCTCCCAAAGGCAAGCAGAATCGGAGTCCAATATTGAATGCGGTACGCGTGCCAGCGACAACGAGAGGCTTGCACTCGTCTACAATGGGAAGACCTACACGAGAGGTGACCTGCCTTGGCTGGTGGCTATTTACAGGAAAAACGGGGGCAGTCTTAGTTTTATATGTGGTGGGACGCTTGTCTCGAATAGACATGTTATTACTGGTGAGTTTAAGATTTAAACTGCCTTCTACGGCATTGTTATTAAGAAATTTCAATTGTTGATAATAATCCGAATAGTAATGAGAACTACATTTTTAAATGGCCAAGTGTTGGTTCAGCTTAAAAATGTGTATGAGTTATAAAACGATTTAATCCGCGGTTGCACCTATTGTATATTGTATACCTTGTTGTTCTAGCAGTTACAATCAAAAGATCTCCAGTTCGATTCACGGGTCGCGCGAGAAAAGTGTTATCAAATTTTTCTGATTATAGGAATGCTTAACAAGAGCTCGAAGTTTGGAAGTTGGGGTCTTAACCCTCGTGCCTCGAAAGCACGTAAGTTAAATCGATCCTATGGCTAATCTCTCATCGGTCGTGTCTAATAGTCGTCCCATCGGATTATGAGAGCAAGAGAACAGAGGGTGCACCTATGTTTGCGCATTATGTGTATGCAAGGAATGCCTCCATTAAACAGACGTGATAGGCACACAGTAGGTGCGACCACGGTTCTACCTTGACCATTTTCATACCTAGGCATTTCTGGATTTCTATCTGAATTATTTCCTTTTTTCATCCTTTTTAGACTCCTTTTTACGTAGTCGGATTAAAGTTTTTTAAACCATATTTTTTATTGTATTCAGATTATTTTCACATCCTAGAAATACAAAATTAACGATGACGCGTTCTATGTTTTATGGATTAGATGTATTGAAGTGTATATACATATAAATGATTTTGACAAATAAAAATCTCTGCTTATTTTATGATGTAAAAAAATTATTAAATGTTATCAGCTGCTCACTGCATGCGGCATGGCAATGTAAATTCTGGAATAGGAGACCTTGTGGTGAAAGTCGGAGTTCATAAGCTTGACGATTGGGATGATGAGAATACCGTCACCAGAGCTCTGATTGACGCCAAAATACATGAATCGTTCAACGCCATTACGCGTGAAAGTAAGTGTTTAGTTAAAATTAAACTGAAATTGATATACAATTTAAAAATCATATATGGCATCTATTACAAAATTACATATGATTTTTACGATTCTAGCCTAGTCAGTCTAAGGACGGGTAGCTATTCTTAATACATTGAGACATCTCTGTACCACGGAGAGCAGGTCCGTTTCGGTTGAATTCTCAGCAGCTTGGCAGCCGTTACGAGTAATGGAGTTTTTAGATTTCCAACAAGTCTTTCTACGGAACTGCGATATTGCTTAGTACGTCGGTTCCGGAGGTCTGATGGTAGTCACTTCGCGTTTAGACTCATATCGACCCCAATCTAGTTTGGGGAAAAGGTTCGAAGGAAGAAGAATTATTTTAGCAGTTGTTTGTTTAGTTATCGTATGTTGAGTTATGATTTTGCATCTGCATCTAAAATCTATTCATTTTTGACAGATGATATTATGGTGCTGACATTTACTAAACGAGTCAAATTCAACGCGTTCATAAGACCAGCCTGTTTGTGGAACGGCGATGCCTCTCTCAACCGAATTGTAGGGGCTTCTGGAATTGTAAGTATTGTTCAATTTGGTTAAGTTTACTTACACCCTTAAAAGTAATTCTATAATTTTTGTCATACAATAAAAATATATGAGAAAACGGTTAAAAACGGCTAGATGGCTGTTATACCTTTTACGTCCCCAAGCGAGGTGTGATAAAGCATCTACTAGGCCGGAATAGTGTGGGTCACCATACTGTATTGTCTGCATCCACAACGAGTATAGTGACCACAACTCTTGGATTCTATTCATGTTTTTCATCAAACAGAGTAGAGTTACTTTGGCAGGTTCTTAAATTGAAAAAAAAAATAGATGTTGACTTGTGAGTATACTATGAGTATATAAAGTTCACACAACGACTCTGGTGCACGATGTGAACAAGACGTTACAAATTTTTCGAATACTAGACCACCACTAAGAATTGAGTTTTTTAATTTAAACTTGTTAGTCGTTAGAACTTGAAACTCGTTGGAATTTGAAAATTTCTTTCTGAATTTGAGGGCATAATTCTTTGTCTAACTAACTTCACGTTGCTTACATGTTATGGTTTATGCTAAACATTACAGTATTTGGGGTCACAGTAATGTGTAACTTTGTAGAAGCTTGATTTCTTCTATGATCACCGGTCGCCTGTCTGACACCGTCTTCCTATATAGTCATTGTTCGTCACATAATCAATGTAACCTAACATACATTTGTCTGGTTTAATTTAGTTTCCAAAAATAATCACAGTAAAACTATACAACTATCCAACTATCCTACAGGTAGCAGGTTGGGGTTCCCAGAAAAATCAAGATCCTGGAATCGGCGAGCCTCAACTAGTAAATGTGCCCATCGTCAAAATGGAAACGTGTCGATCCAGCAATATAGCATTCCACAAAATCACGTCCGATAAAAGCTTTTGTGCAGGTACGCTTAGTCAAATATAAATATTTTGAGGTATCTTCTCCATTTTTTAATTAATTTCAATAATTTTTTAAAGGTTAAATCTCAGGGTTCATCAATTTATACTTGAAAAACATAGTCTACCACTAAAGTTTTCGAATTAAGGGATGAAGAACACAGCTTATTGTACTTTATCGGTATTTGGGACTTAGGATTTATTTTATCAGTATCTTTCTTTAAAAGTTAATTATGATACGTATTTTTCTAGAACAAATATTAGTTATCTGTTCCTACAGAAAACTCATATTTCATTATTCCTATTCAAGCCTTAATAGAAAATTGTACGACACCTAATTTCTTTCACAGGAGACCGTAATGGCTCGGGTCCTTGTAAAGGCGATTCCGGTGGCGGCTTCTACATTTTAGACGGAGGCAAGTGGAGGCTCAGAGGCATCGTCTCTTTCTCTCTTCGTGACTTATATGGCTCCTGTGACCTAAACGACTATGTAGTATTCAGCGACGCAGCAAAGTACCTACCTTGGATCAGACAAGCCTTAAACAAGGATTATTTTGATTAAATAGACATTTTAAGTAGTCTAAAACCGTTAAACTCCAAATAAGTCATAGTGTTATGCATGTAGCATTGTGCCGTATTCCAATCTACTTCTTCTTTTTCTTTCTGCTTCTCTCTTTCTAGTAGTAGTCTACTAAATGTACTATTAAAGCTCGAGAAAAACCTACACAACACGTTTTTTACATTATGTAAGCGAGTGAGTTGTCAAAATCAATACTGTATTAGTGTTGCCACTTATTAAAATTGTTGTTTTCTAGTAGTTATCTTGTAAATACTACTATTACTCGAGGAAAAAATTATGGAAACAATTATATAAATTCGTATATTCAATTTTGAATTTGCTGATTTTGCACATTGATAGCGCTAAAAGTGTGTTAATGTTATTCTACACTAAAATTAATGATTAAATATAGTAACTTTAACACATTCATAGTTCTTAAGACGTTATAGTACATTGTTCATGTGCAAAAATATAGGACGAGACTAGAATAGAATACAGCTGAATTAAAGGTCTGTTATTGATTTAACACTTTTATAGAAATTTTAAACTTTTCTATTATAATACTATATAATAATATATATAATTACTATACAGAGTTACTAATGCAATTTAAAAAACATTTTTGTAGAATGTAATAAAATATTTTTATGTAGATAAAACATATTGTCTTTATTGCTTAGCTATTTTCTGAAAAATAATTTTAAGTACCTCTCTAATACATCCTCATAGTAAGAGCCTTTGTTCAATGATCAGTCAAAATATACATTTGTATGTATATATTGTATAAAATTTACGAATATAATTGGAAATAACAATTTTTCCAATTTGACACTTTCACTGTGTATCGACCAAATTATCCAATTTAACACTAAAAAATTTTCATGCAATTTATTATCGCTTGTATAGACCTAGTACCATTTTGCGGCAATATGTCTCCATTCGTGCCACGACGACACGACATCGGCGTAGTGTCGCGTTGCGATCAAAGTTGTGGTGTTCATAATGACAGTACGCCTATATGCGTTTTAATGAAATTGAAATGAGAACTAAAATGTTTTTTTAAGCAAATAAAATCAAATAAAAAATAAGACAAACATCAAAAGTTAACAAATATATATGTAATTGTAAGACTGACACTGGCTATATGAAAATTTCAAGAATCAAGTATTAACAAATTTAAGCCCGGCAAAGACTCACTATACAGGCGTATTTAAATGGC
Organism: Hypercompe scribonia; assembly: GCA_949316085.1. NCBI lineage: Eukaryota > Metazoa > Arthropoda > Insecta > Lepidoptera > Erebidae > Hypercompe > Hypercompe scribonia. Next base: position 16,851 of record CASGGM010000005.1, read on the forward strand.
AAATTTGTTTGGGATTAATGCTTTGCTGCTCACCCCGGCATTTACGTTCCTATAATTGTTGCTATGTTTGAAAGTGATTGAATATTTAATTTATTATTGTATTTTACATTTGACGTGTTTTGATTTTGTTTATTTTCTTCTCAATTTTAGTTGATAGTGACTTTATTTACGTATGTAAATGTGAGTATAGTGTAGGCCTGTAATTTTAGGTTATTTTAACTAATTTCCTGGTAGTTTTGAGTGTTTCTGCTGTCTATCCAAATGTCCTGTTGGCGGTAATGCTGCGCTTCGGGACCTTAATCTTTGACGGTTTGGGATCAAGATGACTGGGGCTCGTATGCCGTCTGTATAGGGACCGTAATTTTGAGTTGGCATATACTGCCAACTCAAAATTACGGTCCCTTCTTCAGAAAACCAACCCGAATTCTACACTGTACTCGTATAGTTTTATTTTTTATTTAACATTGTTTACGGACTTAAAAAAAAGGCGACTCTGTGGTTTGTTTCGGCATTTCTTCCCGGACGGAGTCTCAGAAAAAGCCGGCATTTTCTAATTGTGAAGTCCAACGCGTAGAAATATCTGTAAAGACTTACAAAATAAATTTATTTATCAATCAACAACCTTTTACAGTCCGCTGCTGGACATAGGCCTCTCCTTAGCATGGAGGTTTAGACCCACTATACCACGCTGGCCAGACGGGTTGGAATAGGGTTTGTTTCAAGTTTTCCTTCTCTTTGTAGTAATATTTTCCTGAATAATTTGTTCCTTTAGTCGTTCCTCACGACACCTACGGGATGAATAGGGGTGGTAACACTATGTATTCTTAATCCGTCACCATAAGGACTATCAAGTGATTATTTCATTATTATTACAATGTAACATATAGGCCACTAAAATCGACAGCCGTGGTAGCTGCCTATCTCAAATGAGTTATCATTGTTGCCAACAAGATGGCGTACTATTGGCAATTTTCTTTATCTACCAATAAAATTTTGCTCTGCTTCTAAATACATAATGAGTATGGTGACCACAACTCTTAGATTCTATTCATGCTTTCCATCAGGCACAGTAGGGTCACTTTGGCAGGCTCTTAATATAGAAAAAGAAATCAATAATAAGAAATCTGACACACAACGCCATCTAGTTTTAAACTTAGCAAAATTTTAAGTATAGTAAGTTTAGAAAACGTAGGAATGTGTTTTAATAATGCAGTTTTAAGTTTTAAAATGTGATAACCACGTAAAAAATAGGACGATTCACTTTATAGACGGTACAAATACCATAACGATTCATTACGTATTGTCAGCGGTTCGAAAGCTGCCGTTCACCTTTATTGATTAATAAGAAGATTATAAGCTGTACATAAAGTTGACGTTTTAATTTACCGAAAATGATTTATTACTTAGCAACCTAACGATACTAAATAATTGAACATAACAAACTGCAAACCGCTTAAATTATAAAAGTTTTTATAGACTATACTAAAATATAACCATGTTATGTAAATGATTATAAAATTGCAAAATCTTATAATTTTTTTATTCTACTAAGGCCGCGGTTTCGCACAGGTACAATGAAAATATTAATATAATGTGAGTACATATTAGCCCGCCTCTTGAATCACCACAGAACATACGAATATACATTAAAGTGCGATCAGTGGTAAATCCCAAGAGATTCTTTGACACCTATATGCACATATAAACGGTTATTAACATTATACACATATAACAAAGTCTTAACTTAAAGTAACTTTTACTGGCGTAGCGTTTTATTTGCGCATTGCTGTTTTGAAGGTGGTAGGACGACGCCGTAGTGATGTTGTTTTTTCGATAGTAATTAAATTGGTTACATTTTAAGTAATGGCTCCCACTTTTAAATACTATTATCCTAATTTTTTGTATCAAAACTACTGTCCTGGCAATGGACTAAGCAAATGATACTAGATTTATTACGAAAACTAAGATTTGTTTAGTCAAAAGATAAGGAATGTCTAGTGACTAAAGTTATGATCTTAAAAAAATGATTCAAAGCCTTTGATCTTATGTGTTTGAATTCTAACTCTGTGTCTTAGCACTCATTGTTTTCGTCTCGTGTATGTTTCTACAGGCCCTCGCGACACACGATTTATGCCTAATGCGGGGATCTATAAAGCTCTTCAAAATAATCTCCATAATTTACGATGTATTTATGAGTAATTTGTAATAGTTTGGTTACATCACTACTGTGTTCGAAATATTTTCGTGTAAACTATTTCGAGATATTCACGCAGAAAGTAGCTCATTGCTTGCTTTCGTGGTAGCAATGTAGTTAGTACTCAAATTTAACACGCAATGTATGATCATTGTTGTACATTAGATCATAACCGTTTTTTATGTGTACTACATAATACTTTGTGATTTTTTGTCAATATAACTTAACAACAAAAGTTTTTAGACTTACCAATGATACGGTATGTTTCCTTTTGATAAATTGCAGTCCTGGCCTCTTTTTAGGCACATAATTATAGCACAGCTCGTCATAGCGATTATTTTTAAACTGAGCTACGTTCCCGGCAAAAAATAAAACGTAAGTACACGTGTTTTCAGAGATATATCTCGACTAGGCACAGATACTCGCTCATGGGTCCAGCGCCCTTGCTCTGCCCACATCACATTTCTACTTTTCTGTTTTCTTTCATATCAGTAAGGATTTGAATTTTTAAGTAATTTTAAGATAGAAGTGGATTTACAATTTCATTATATTTTACTTTATGTTTTATTGCCTAGAATGCTGTCATTTGTAAGCGTATATACTTACATGTATAAGCATTGAAAAACACGTTGAGTGTAACATGAAGAACCAAATTAAATGTAACTAAATCTAACATGTTTTCACTTACATAACCCTGAGTCATTACTATTGTTAATTCGTTTAAAAGATAAATATCATAACTTCTGTGGCCATTGGTGTCGTTCTGACAAGCAGTTACTTTTTGCGCTTCGCGCCAAGAACTGGTATTTCCAAAACGTGTTTCGCGCAACACATTTTCCAAATTCAAATAGTTATACCCGTAGTCTGGCTTAAAGAGATAAAATCATACACGCTTATTACATGTCTATTTTTCCCGCCCGAAATATTTTACACGTATTTTATTGATTACAAATTATATTATCACATTCAAATTTATACTTATATGTATCGTTTGATTATCCCTGTGTTTAGTCAGTTTATACAATAATCTTTCAAGAACCAGTATTGTGTTTGATGGTTTCGCAACTGTTGTGGCATCTTTTACATACATCGGTAGGAAGGTTAGGAACATGAATTATGTGTTTATGATAGTTAGGGGTATCAGTTACCTGATCTTGAATGACGATCACAAAAGCCCTGGTTTCTGGGAAAAGTTTATTATTATTTTCCTATCATAGTTTATGTGTATATAAGTGTGGTGACTTCCACATACAGCGCAAATAGAAAAACATACTACAGCGTCATCTCATCATACGGAGTATAATGAACAATGTAGCAACTACTAATTCTGTTTCGTGATACAGAGATTCGTGTGATAATTGACATATATACAACATCCCAACATCAACCGTTGGGCCGTGACCCGCCAGGTATCACCTCACCTGGTCGGAGAATCCTCCCTTTGTGTCGTAGGGACATGACACCCGTTCCCTCTACATAAGCATTATTTATACGCCTGATGAATAATAGGTGTTGATTGATTTTTCATTAAATCATAGTGAAAAATTTAAAATAATCAGTTGAAAGCGAGGAATGGAAAGCGTTTATAACTTCTTTCAAACCCTTTACCCATTGATGATTACTGACATTTAGGCGTTCATGGGAGGCGGTAGTTACGTTCCATAAGGTGACTCTTCTACTCGTTGGTCCCTTAGATCATAAATAATAATTATAATTAATAAAAACTCAAAAAGTCGGTTGCAAAACAAACAAATAAACATACAGATGAAGCTAATAAAACCACGTTAAAAATACAAACGAAAAATAATTAAGAACAAAAGATTTTGTTCGTAACATATTAGAGTCAAATCAACTATGTAACTTTTATACATATTTGGAATAAAAAGAAAAAAATCATAATAGAAATAAAGAATGCAAAACATTTTAAATTATTGTGTCTTCTATAAACTAGTTTGATAAATACCTGTTTTATATTAATGCAGTTTTGTTTGCATATTTTATCGCAACAAACTCAAATATTTGTTGTTACTAACATATATTATCATACCATTACCATAATGCTTTGAAGCAAAAACTAATAGGTACAGACATTTACCCGCGCGTACGTCAGCGGGTAGCTACAGTGTGTGTAGGTGCTTATTCGTATTTAAGACCTTTATAGACGACGTCTTGGAGAACGAAAAGGGCTAGTTTGGACTTATCTTTTTTGAAATTCCCTTTAATATTTCTAAATAGATAACTTTCTTATTATTCCTAAAGTAACTATCTAAAAATCAACGACGAAGAAGTGAAAGCTCAGAAAATAGTATCCATGGATAAAACTATTTGTAATTTATACAAAGCATGTTAGTGATATATACGGATTTAGGACGTGTGCAAAAATTTATGGTTAGGGCCATATTGTTTTTAAATGTCACCTGTCACTGATTACTCACCTAAAATTTGACTACCAAAAGGTGAATAAAAAACGTTAAAAACGTTATCAAATTAAACGTTAGCTAAATTATTTAACACTTGAGGACCCGCGCTCCGGAATGCAACATAAACACTCGCTACCGGGTCCAGCGAACCCAGACAAAATCAGGTTTTTTTTTCAAAACTGCTCAATGAAAGTAGTGGGTATCTTTTAATATCGTTAATAAAGTGCAAAAAGAAAACAAATATTTAATAACATAGAAATATTTATTGTTTTTACTTAATTAAATAGTCAGTACAAAATATAAGGAATTTTGGTATAGTTTTATGACTAAACTCAGACTAATAGTTCTAAATTCTGTAATGATATATTCTAAACAAAATCTTCTTTACCTTAATATACTACTATAATGTATCTACTAAGACATAATATGAATAAGAGATCAATCTTTGTAGGAACAAGCAAAATCAACTTTCAAACTCAACAAATTTTGGATTATATTTTTGGGATAAAATCACTTTTCAACCGTTCTTAATTTTTATTTATCAAACTAAGCTATAACAATTTGCACAAATCTGTTTCATGCATTCTCCACAAACTGGTGTACTACATTTTACGCAAACAACTTTGGTTTTCCTATCTTTCTTCCAGTTACACAGACCGCAACGTACTTTTCGTCCGCTCGTTGGTAGGGGTGCGTTGGATGCTGCAGTTGGTTCTAATTCTGGTATTATGTTTCGAATACGGGTTTTGATATGCTGTAGAATATTAGTGACACAAATTCTTATATGAAGATATATTTTAATTAAAGAAATAGCCAACGTTTTGATAAAATCTCTTCGTGTGAGATCATAGGAAGGTACTATAGCCTTTTGAATAATGTAAGTGTTTAGTCCACTAATATTCAATAACGCAAAAAATATACAAAGAGGCCATCTTTGAGTTCGTCTTGACACAGAATATGTTTCAGTCATCTGGTCAACTACATCAACTCCGCATTTGAAGGTGTTGTAATCAGTTATTATTTCAGGTTTCTTTTTGTCACCAGTGTCTTCATCAATCTTGGCATTATGATGCATAGTAGATGCCAAGAGAACCACTTTGCCACGTTTGGGTACGTAAGATACCAGTGTGACATCATTTTGAAATCCAAAGTAGGAACTGTGTTCGTCTCTTCCTCTTGTTTGTGTAAATACTACAGGAATCTCTCTTTTATTTTTCTTCAGAGTTCCTAAACAAGTCAGGTTATAGTCGTCTAATAATTCAGTTATCAATGGAACGCTCATAAACCAATTATCCATGACGATATTTCGGTTAGAACCTTTTATTGGAACCACCAGTCTTTTTACCACATCACTTGGAGAATTGCTGACCTGGTATGGCCCATCGTTTTGTGTACCGGCGTAAATTTCAAGATTTGAAGTATAAAAAGTATTTGAATCACATACCGCAAGTACTTTGAGCCCATATTTAGCTGGTTTGCTAGGAAGATATTGCCGGAATGTGCACCGACCACGGAAAGCTAATAACATTTCATCTATAGTGACATGCTCTCCATGTTTGTAATATTTTTGAATATTTGATACAAATTCTTCAAAAATTTCTCGGATTGGTGCCAATTTATCAGTTTCTCTTCTTCCTGCTCTAGTCCTGATATCATCAAACCGTAAGCATCTAAGCAAAAAATGAAATCTATTTCTTGACATTGTTGATATACAGATATCACATCCTGAGCCATCGGTGGCTCACAAATCTTTTGTGTACAAATGTGCTCCTCTTAGCTTTCCGATATAAAAAAGAAGTCCTAACAAACCTTTTATTTCACTTATATCTGTAGGTCTACAGTTTCTCTTTCTTTCAAAATTGTCTCGAACCTTTTCTATCATATAAACATTTGTAAAATTCACAATTTTCGACAAAGTATCATCTGGTAAGAAAAGACTAAATATTTCTAAAGGTGTTGTTGAGTTTAGTGCTTCCAAACAGGGCCCAGGAACTTCACGTATAATATTATGACTCCGGGTTCTTACGTTTCTTGCCGGTTCTTCAATATTCCATACAGTACTTTTATCTTTACCAATGAAATAACCTTTTTGTAAGAATAACAATGGAACACACTCTAAATCCGAACGGCGAAGATCAGGTGCAGGTCGACGGATGCCTTGTCTTGGCTGTGAGGTTAATTCATACTCATCTTGAATATTTTGTTCCTCGTGGTCACTTTCTTGCTCGGAATTTGTTTCATGCTCGCTTATTTCTAGGTTATCTTCAGTCTCAGAACAGTCTTCGTCTTCTATTTCTTTATTTATACATTCTTCTATTTCGTAAGGTCTCAAAGGGCGGTTAGTCGCCATTTTCTATGAAATAAAGTACCAAAAACAGTAAACAAATAAAAATATTTAGATGAAAAAAACACTTACATATTTAATCGCTACTGGGTCCAACGGACCTACACTCACCTTATACGTCCGTAGCACTCACACGCACCGCGCTAACTGACAAATTAGATCGTTATCTACCGCCCTATACTATGGTCGAAAGGTACTAAGAACGGCAACGTCGCAAACGTCGTAATTTTTAAGTAATGCAACAAAATACAAGGGACTGGGTCCATTGGACCCATTAGCGAGTCCTTAAGTGTTAAGTACATAAAAATATTACTTTTATTAAATCGTGTGTACTTTAAGCAGTCTGCGGGTATACCTAATATATGTATACGCATATAGAGACAATACTTTCTTACATATATAACTGCCCCGTTGGTCCAACGGTTAGCGTTTGCGACTGCCGATCAAAAGTTCTCGAGTTCGATTCTCAAATCGAACCTAAGTGTTATTGGGTTTTCTGATTATGGAAATATTTAATCACAACCCGGAGTTGGGAAGTCGGAGTCTTGACCCCATTGCTTCATAGAGCACGCAAAGCCGTTGGTACTACGAATAGTCATCCCATCAGACTATGAGAGTGAAGGAACAGAGAGTGCACCTGTTTGTACGCATCCACTTGTGTACTTCTCGTTGGTCGGTCTCCGTAGAGATAGATCGCTGCGACCAATATTGGCTAGGAGTACATTGTTACATATAAATCTTAATTTTTTCCATGAAAGCATAGGTGTGACTTTAAATAACGCACGGATTTCAACAAAATTTGGTGACTGACCTTTTTTAGCGCATACTACTTTAAAATTGACATAATATTTTTCTTTTTTGCCCACCAAGAACTGTGCAAGTAAAGCTCACCTAAGCTGATCGACGAACGAGATTCTGACAAACAAAACATCTCGCCAATCAAACCGACCAAAATACTCGCGAAAAGTGTATTTTTAAAACACTTCTGTCTGCCCTTTCGGGGAAATATGTTCCTAATTTCACTTACGGTTGACGTAATATTTCCCGTTCCACTCGTAAGGAGCTAAAGCACTGGATTTATATTATTTTTTATAGATTTAGCAGATTAGCAGCAAAAGCAGAACAATAGGTGATTAGTCACGTAACGTGTAACTATAATGAGCAATATCATACTAATATCATACTGATCTATAAAATATACTCGTATATTATAATTATGTAAGACTATTATCCGTCACCACACGGACAGTTATAACTTTGTACAGCAATAATAAGTCAGAATGAACACTTCCGTAAGTCAAAGAAGTCAGAGTCGTATATCCGCGTGTCCATTCTGTGACTGGAGAGGCTAGTTTAATTATTTTATTTGTTAATGTTTGTATTAAGCACATTTTCGTGTGGTGACAGACTAAGAATACAGAATGTCACCACCCTTACTCTTCCCATGGGTGTCATAAGAAGCGACATAAGGGAACAAAATATGTAAGACAACATCACTGCAAAGAGAAGGAGAACTTGAAAAGAATCCGCTACCGCGGGCATCATCTGCGATCAGAGAGTTTATCCCTATTTTAGGCGACGTACGGTACACACGGACGTCGCCTGCTCGTGGCTGGCCATGGTAGCGGATAGAGGGGAAAGCCACGCACCTGCGACCACACTCAAGGCGGCATGAGGCGTTGGTACGTGCACCTCTGCCGCCTGGTTCGCCGGCGGCGAATTGGGTCCGAGTGGAGATCGTCCTCCTGGGCCTTCTAGGCCGCCTCTTTCTACGAAATTACGTCTTTGCAGAAGGTGCGACCACGGTAAAACAACTGTCGCTACCGACCATGGAGCGTATGACGGCCGGTAGCGAGAGATCTCCTCCAATAACTGCAGTGAGGACCCCACGCTGTGCCGCCCAGGCGGAACAAACCGCCATCGTGTGCTGAACCGAGTCCTCACTGCAGTCGCAGTGGTGACAGGCGGGACTCAGTGCAAAGCCAGCACGTGGAACTTTTTTATTTTTGAAAAAGACCCTGTACCAACCGTCTGGCCAGCCTGGTATAGTAGGCCAAATCCTCCTTTCGAAGGAGAGGATAATGAAGCACATTTTATATCCTACCTTTTCGAAGATACGGACGTGCTTGTATGTGTGAGTAAATTTATACTTACATACTTATGCAGAAATTTACATGCATAACTAACAGAAGAAAATGATTGATGACCATGGAAATAAAAGAATACCTACTTCTGTACTTACTGACAATTATGTATTTTGTTTTCCTGTTTTAAGAAATAGTTGTTTATCGGGTTTTGTTTATTCAAAATGTTAAATGAAATTAGTGTCAAATTTTTTTAGGAAGTCAAGAAGTTTAAGGACGGCAACGTATGATATTATTTGCAGTAAAGTACTCTTGCACATAGAGTGGATTTCTCGGAATAGTCTCTGTTACTATTTCAAAGACTACCATATTTTCCATAATTGCCGTTATACAATTAAGAAAATTCTGATAGAGGAAGCAACAGTAAATTCAGGATGCCTCCTACAACTTATAGTTCGATTTTTTTAATATTAAATCCTCGTTTTCCTGACAAAATTTTATTTTTTCCAATGAATGGTCCATAAAAGGAATATTTTATAAATCAGACAGGAAAAGTTCAAATGTATATAAGCATTTTCTTATCTAATAAGTAGATAGAAGTTCCTCTCATTGGGTTACGCATTTTAGTGGGAAACTTTTTACTTACTGCTTAATCGTGTACGTACTAGTTTTTAACGCATCTTGTGTTCTAATAAATAATGTTTGCGTGCAGCAGCAACCGGCTCCCGAGTCACAAGACCATCATCTTGACCAAACGCGATAGTCTATTGCAAAAAAATCATGTTTTGTTTTGTGTTTATCGCTAATAAGGCTGCTAATATGTTTAACACAGAGCCGCTTTAACATCCGCGGAAAGAAGTTGTCTCGCGGAAATTTGAGCAAAAAAAATTCAAACATTTGGACCTAAACAATTGAAATGGCAAACTTCAATCTATTGTGTGCTTATATTTTAGTGTTAGTTTTAAACATAGGTTTAGCGCATAATCAAAGTCTTCCGGCATGTAAGGTTATATATACCTGGGATGACAAGTCTAGATTTTATAGAACAATTGTAGTGACAGGAACAAATAAAGTGACGCAGCTTGTACTAGAGGCCAGATTTTTTGCAGTAGGATTGCCCTCTGTAAGTATTCTGAATATATTATATATTTTGTTTCCTTAAGAATTAAATTCTAAATTTTGTCACGGAGCCATAAAGTTGTAAATGGATCGTGCTACTACTAGATTTGCGAATATCTTATCGAAGGCAGACAGCGATTGGATTAAGGCGCCACAAGATGGATGTTTAAAGGAACATTCTTTTGTTTAATGTTGGTCAACATAGTATTATGACGTCATATATTTGTTAATACGTTTGGTTGTGAAAAAAATAATTTAGTTAACATAATGTTATTGGCATATAATACTACCGACCGTAAACATGACAATAAACATACGTGGAACAATACAAGCGCACTAATATATTTTTTAATTGAAAAATAATTAGTGAAAATTAAGTTAAGTTAAGTTTCCTTGTGTTTAAACAACAAAATTATAATGTAGGTATTGGTGATGACATTAAACACAAAATTTTATTGTTAACCAAAAATTTTTGAGGTACATAACATGTTGTCGATGGCGTATTATACAGGCTGACTGGTGAGATACCTTCAATACTTATGGAGAGTACTCGGTACTCGATTCTCGTTAACTTGATATAAAAAAAAATAGGTGCTTATTTTTTATCGAAATGTCTCTAAAAATAAGTGAAATTTGGATATTATACTCCCTAAGCTCGCCGCTCGCCGCCGCCGGTATCGATGTAGGTAGGCAACAGCTGTACAGTGTAGGTATCTATGTATTTTGTGTTGATAGACACGTGCGGCCGCGCAGTGTCCAAGTATTCCGCAGTTAAATACTGGACTCTCGGTGTACTGTGTACGAAGTTTACTAAGAAGTTATTTAGTATTTCGTTTTCATGTTATTTTATTTCATGATATGTGTTCACATACTATCACGTCCTCAAATATTGAAGGTATCTCACCAGTCAGCCTGTATTTACAAAAAATAAAAACTTGTTATAACAAAAACTTGTTGTTTAAATTCCAACTAGTGCATGACATTTTACAACTCAAAGAGATAACATCGTTGATTCCATTTAATAAACCCGGTTTTAAGTGTTTAAGATAATATATAACATAGTTACAGTAATATAAAATACTACTAATTATACGAAAAACTGTAATTCATTTTTTTATTTAAATATATATCTGGGATATATATAGATTAATAACTATACTTATTAGCAAATACTTCGTCAAAACTCATTGCACCGTCAACAACTATTGTCCCTCCGAAATATTTTGGTTCATCTTAAGTTTGCCTGTAAGACATTGCTTTTGGCAATAAGGCCGCCCTTTTCATACTATACATCTGACATTTGGTATACTCTCTTGAAACTATGTAATACGGTGGACAAATAAAGAGTTTTCTATCTATCTTTTTTTTATAACCTTTTTCAATTTTAATTTTGTAAAGTTTAAGCAGCCACCTCACCATTTCTTACTACACCGAGTATTGTGGGTTCGATTCACACACGGGACAATACTTTGAGTTATCTATAAATTGTTATTCTGAGTCTGAGTGCTCTTTGTCTCCTTTACACAAATATATGTAAGGTGCCCAGCGATGTAGGATATGTTTCCTGGTGTGGTGGTTTTCTTAAAAAAAATCTTGAGGCAAGGACTGTCACAGATGTTGCTAATGAAAGATATTTAATACTAAAGATATTTTTAGAGTGATTGATATTTGTTAAATACTTACATAAAAAATATTAGAAAAGAGTACTCACATTGCCACAAGTATTTACGAAGTAACGAAAATGGAAAAGCTTCCATTTCTCTTTCAGGATAGATGAAGAATAAAAATACTCTTCAAATTTGATCATGCCCCTGACTATAAAAAAAAATCCTATATTGCCTTTCTTAATACTTTTACAAAGAGAAATTTCTGTGTCAGTAATAGTGTTTATAAAATTTTTTTCCTCGTCTAAGAAGCATTAAATTTCGTTGAAATTAAGGTAACCTACCTGAGCTACTAAGATATGTGTTTGGCGCACAAAAAAAGAGAAAATTCTAGATTTTTATCGGTGTAAATGTTTTTGTCCGATGTTATGACAGAGAAGACTATTTATATATATAGCCTCGAGTATGTAAATATATATTTATATATATATACAGGCTGACTGGTGAGATACCTTCAATATTTGAGGACGTGATAGTATGCGAACATATATCATGAAATAAAATAACATAAAAACGAAATATTAAATAACTTCTTAGTAAACTTCGTACACAGTACACCGAGAGTCCAGTATTTAACTGCGGAATACTTGGACACCGCGCGGCCGCACGTGTCGCGGAGCGCGCTATCAACACAAAATACATAGATACCTACACTGTACAGCTGTTGCCTACCTACATCGATACCTCTCCCCATGTTAATGCATGAATGCTAACTTTGATAAAATAGCATGATCCGTTTTCCCTTCATACTTTAATCCTGGCTTAGGACAGGCAAAAATACCTAGGTAATCACTAATTTGTTGACTGAATAAATAGTAGGTATTGAGACAAGGTTCAATCTAGAATAACTGAAAAGTTAAATAGCCTTGGTATTTTCGGCGTATTTAAAAAATGGAATCATACCTATTTACAATGATTGAATTGATTAAAATTAGACTAACGTATTACATATTTACACTAATCTTAAAAGTTGTTCAAAATGTGTACCGCCTCGTGTGATGCATAGTTCGGCATGTTTACGCATATTGTCTTTAAAGAGATTTTAAACGAACGGATCACTTTTAACAGTCTCAAAAGCACTTATTATTTTCGTTTTTAATTCTTCCCTATTTGCATACTCCGTAGCGTACACAAGACGTTTTACCTCGCCCCATAAATAAAAGTGTAACGGAGTAAGGTCTGGAGAGCGAGCTGGCCATGGCACAGGCCCACCGCGACCAATCCAGTTCTCCCCGAAGCTACGGTTTAGGTACTCACGTACTTGCGTCTGATAATGTGCGGGCGCTCCGTCGTGCTGATAAAATAGGTTTCGATGATAACTCAGCGGCACATCATCGAGCATATTGTTCATCACACTATTTAAAATGTTTATGTATGATGCACTATTGAGTCTTCCTTCGATGAAATACGGTCCTAACAAACAGTTATTGAGGACACCGGCCCACACATTAACACTAAATCTGTGTTGATAAGCGTCCTGTCGCGTAACGTACGGATTGGAATGACTCCACCAATGTTCATTGTGCACGTTAAAAATACCAAGTCTAGTGAACGTGGCTTCGTCCGTAAATAGTACGTTTTTGTCAGTGTTTTGTAAAAACCACCGACAAAAGTTTATACGCGGCTCGTAATCGCCCACACTGAGCTCTTGAACTGGTCGAAAATGATATGGGTGTAAACCATCTTTGTGCAGTTGATTCCACACAGTCCACTGTGATACACCAAATCTTGAGCATGCGTAGAAACAGTGAACTGTCCGTAGTCCCGTAATCTTTGATTAGCATTTAGGATTACGCCTGCAGTAGGTATTCGACGGTTGGGGAACATTTCCTTGTACAAAGCGATGGCACCTTGCAAACTGTCATTAGCACGCGCATACACACGAACCATGTCCAGGTACTCTGCGTTTGTGTACTGATGAGCCATACTTGGGGTATGAGCCATACACGGGTCACAGATCACACACATACACTCATACGGCGGATTTCGCGCGTAAATACCTACGTCGCGGGACGCGGAAGCGGGAACGTGCGAATCCGTCGGTGCATTCACTTGCACTACCGAGTCGATGACGCAATATTGCTAAAAATAGCTGCCACCGGGCCTTTCGTTCAACGTAAACAATGCGGCGAGCTTAGGGAGTATAATATCCAAATTTCACTTATTTTTAGAGACATTTCGATAAAAAATAAGCACCTATTTTTTTTTATATCAAGTTAACGAGAACCGAGTACCGAGTACTCTCCATAAGTATTGAAGGTATCTCACCAGTCAGCCTGTATATACTGTACATACACATTAACTGCATTGTTGTTTTTGCGGTTACCGCATGCGAACTGAACAAGAGGTCTCGGATCCGATCAAAAAGTGCTATTGAGTTTCTCTGATCATAGGAATGCTTAACAACAGTTCCGTGTTTGGTTATTGGGGTCTTATTGAGATATGTAAAGCCGTCGATCCTACGCCTTATCCTCGCGCTCTACCCGGTCGTATCGGATGGCGACCGCATCGGATGGCCACCGTATCGTATTATGAGAGTGAAGGAACAGAGTATGTAATCAATGTGTTGCGTATACACTTGTGCACTATTACGCCTCCTATGTAGTTCGCTGGTATTCGTTGAGACTGGCCAGCGTGGCCGGATTCGGCTACGAATACGTCATCATCAAATATACCTATGTTTTAGATATTATTGAGACAGTCCTTAACATTCTTTAAAATTCTTAATAGCTTAAACTATTCGTAGTTTTCCAGCGTATTTACGAAATAATATAAATGTATGTATGTTCGTACCCGTATTAAAATAATAGAGAGGATTAAGGGCTTACACTAACTCAAAACTGCTCCACCAATCATTTTTGAACTTGCTTATCAATGAGTCATAATAACAAAAAATTGTTAAGTTAATGATAAACACTGAGTTTTATGTGGTGTGAAAACATGACAACTAAAATATCTCAAAAAAAAATTCACAAACTTCTATCAGAATGTTAAACTTTTGCACCGCCTTGCGTATCTCACGGTTGGCATATTTTTGTATTTATTTGGCTGGTAATATCATCTTTTGTTTCTTATCAGATTTTAAATTCTCAGATTTTTAGAACTTTGCGTTAACAATTTTTTATACTTAGTTTGTAGTTTAATGCATAAGCTGTACTAAAGTCGACAGCCATAGCTGGATATCACAAATGAGTTGTCATTATCGTCAACAAGATGATGTAGTACTAATTTCTTAAAATAATTCGTTAATATTTGTTTCTTTTTATATGAACAATAATTGAAAATTTATCCTATGATACAGCTCCTTGATACTTTTCTTAAATCAATTTATTTTATTGCTATGTCTAGATGTATAATAACTGGTGTCTGGTGTCTGTCGTACGTAGTGTGTTAACACGTGCGAGCAGAATTAGTTCTCGCACGGCTACGAGTATGTGGTGCGAGTAGCTGCACAGCCGGAGTGCTCTGCACAGAGTGGGGGTCAAAATATGGATTCAAGCTCGGGTACTGTGGACTTGTAAGGAGGAAAATACACTTATATATGTTATGGTTGATGAAGTGAAAACTATTATGACAAAACATGTTCATTCTCATTGATGCAGGGGTGATAGTTATCGTGGTAACTGTGTGAACCTTTCACTACCACGATGACTGTCATGCCTTTTACGTTCCAAAGCGGGGCGTGAAAGAGCATCTCACTAAGCCGCCATAGTGTTGGTCACCATACTGCATTGATTACATTTGCAATGTGTATGGTGACCTTAACTCTTCGGATTCTATTCGTACTTTCCATCAGGTAGAGTAGTCACTTTTTCTTCAATTTTTTAGTATATCTTTTATATTGGTCCCTGATGTATGCATGCTTTGTCAAATTTAAAATTAATTAAAAGCTTGTGTGCATCGATAATCGACAAATACAAAATATTAATTTTGTTAATACTAAAATCATACAGTTTTGACGATTACCAATTAAAAACGAAAACCAATTAAAGACTACCAATTAAAAAGTCGATAATCTAATTTTAGTTACGTTGTAGAAGCTGCAGAAATTTAGACCTGATCCTGAGATTTAACTAGCTATCTATTCCGTACTTACCATGCCAAATATTTTCTGAACTCAATCTACTAATTACTTTATTTCATTAAAAAACATATTTGACTACATGTTACCACAGAAAAGGAAAAAGTGCTTTCAGAAAAGATAACGTCAATACATATCAATTTGAAATTTTCGTTCTTTTGTTTTAACTAAAAAGTTTTTTTCGTGCTTCTACAAATTTATATATTGCTTTTCTTTTTCAGGATTTTGGCTGGATAGAGCTAGACGACCCAACGAACGCGTTTCTAAACTACAATCAAGGTCTTCCAATAGAGTATCGGGTGCATTCATCCAATACGACACATATCCCCAAACTCACAAAAGTTACAGTCAATGGGAAGGAAATATGCGAAGACCCTGAACGTAACTATTTTTGAAGTTTTGGAGGAATTAAATGTAAATTTTTGGCGCGTTAGGTAAAGATGACGTGGTAAATTTCTACTATGCGCGCGCCCTCCACCACGCAAAACTGACATGAAATTAGCCAGTCAACATTTTAGTTTCGAAGTTATAACTCTTTAGGTGCGAAATTAGATAATATATTATAACAAAACTTTTTTCAATGTATTGAACACCTTTTTTCTATAATTAATGTCGTTTTCTCTACAAACATAGAATAACGAGAGGAATAAAAATTGTAATTATTTTTTATCTCGTTACACCAAAGAAGTTTAACTTCTTACGTGCGTATATATGTACGAGTACACACAGTTATCTTTACTGTCAATTATTTTCCTTTTGACCTACGTAATAGAAACATCTTATCAATTCAGTTTCCTATGTTTGGCTTGTGAAATGCGTTGTACGAATATGTAGGATTGGTTGAGGTTGATGTTGCAAGAATGAAGATGGAGTAAGAAATAAATAGTCCAAGTTGCACAAGAAACAGAATGAAAGTTTATTGAAAAGGTTTACACACCACACAAGTTCAGTTTGGAATAGAAGGAGTGATAGAAACGACAGATCGAGAGAACGTAAAATTAATAAGGAAGTAACGTATCAGCGCGCGGCGAGTTATCGGCGGTAGGACCAGGAAGGCACTGTCCGTCCTCAAATCTCGCGCTGGCGCGGTGCGTGTGCGCAAGCGCAACAGTGAGATATCACCGTCTCGCCCACACGCACCCGGCTCGTGTGACGTAGCCGGTCGATGGACAATAGACCATAACTACGCCGGCCGTTGTCAACAAAATAATATCTACTAATAAAGACAGTTTGTATACTTAACACTTAATTTAAATAAATAATATATTATATATATAAATATACAGGCTGACTGGTGAGTTACCTTCAATACTTATGGAGAGTACTCGGTACTCGATTCTCGTTAACTTGATATAAAAAAAAATAGGTGCTTATTTTTTATCGAAATGTCTCTAAAAATAAGTGAAATTTGGATATTATACTCCCTAAGCTCGCCGCTCGCCGCCGCCGGTATCGATGTAGGTAGGCAACAGCTGTACAGTGTAGGTATCTATGTATTTCGCGCTATAAACGCGCTCCGCGACACGTGCGGCCGCGCGGTGTCCAAGTATTCCGCAGTTAAATACTGGACTCTCGGTGTACTGTGTACGAAGTTTGCTAAGAAGTTATTTAATATTTCGTTTTTATGTTATTTTATTTCATGATATATGTTCGCATACTATCACGTCCTCAAATATTGAAGGTATCTCACCAGTCAGCCTGTATAGGTAGACACATAATGTTAAGGCAAGTCACAACAAATATATAATTTGTATGACAAAATTTGCATTTTTCTTTGATTACGATCAATACGATAAGTGTACGAGACTTATCGTATTGAACGCAATCAAAGAAAAATACAAATTTTGTCATACAAATTATATATGTATTCGTACAACTGAACTTTTCTGAACCTGTTACCACACGGTACCGATTTAAACAATTCATATCTACAATAACATCATAAAGCTGAAGAGTTTGTTTGTTTGGTTGATTGATGCGCTAATCTAATAAGCCACTAGTTTGATTTGAAAATCATCAGTATCAATACGCTACAACTTATTATAGAAAATTATAGAAAAATTATTCCTTTTGAGAGCTTCTATTGCATGCGCTATCTAAATAAACGGTAAAAGTTTCAGCAAAATAACGTATGTCAGAGTTGTTCCTCTTAAAAAGTTCTCGACAGCATGTCTTTATTTTAAGGATATACTTTATTATCTTTTTTGTAGTAAACATACGTACGACCAACAGGAGTCTCAGATGAAGCTGTGCGGGGTCTTATATTAAAGTTATTTATTTCTTTTCAGTGATGTCCGAAGAGAATCCGACTGTCTCTAGATTCAATTTGAAACATATTGCATACCTACAGACAACAGGTAACCAGGTTACCGTTGTTCAGCCGCAGCTAAATCGGAAAGAACAAATCGAGCATGTAGAAGTTGAAATTCAAGTTACATTAAGACCGGAAACTCAAGAGGAAACTACTCAACCTCCTCAAACTGTTACCACACCAAGGTAAATTTAAACAAACATTATACACTTTATAGAATAACTAGCAATCCATACCGTGGTTATTTCGGTTCGCACGGATGCAATTGGCGGCATCGACCGCCCTTTTTCTTTTTTTTTAATGCGGGGAATGCTTTTCGCACAATACCCTCTGGATGGACGAAGGGCGTGTTTGGGACTCCCGGAAAACCGGTCTACCCACTAAACCCCGCGGCAGCCTACCTCGGCAGTCGGGAAGAGCTCTAGGAACGCATTAGCGGCATCTGGAGTCCTCCCTGCCGTACCTCACAATTGAGGTACATCCCGAGTATCTCATGCACCAGGGCAAGACGCTATCGTACCCCTCACCGCTCTACGCAGTAAGAGGCGGAACAGCGCCCCGCCCCAGACGACACCCCCGGCCGCACCGGAGTGTCACCTGTCTCGGGTCGTTTGCAGCGGCCACATCGCCCCAAGATATGGCCACAGCGACCCTTAAGCAGCGATTAGGGGACTAGTGGTTTCTACCGCGTCCCCTTCGCCGCCTCCTTCGAGCGGGATCGGCTCTTTCCCGATCTCGCTCTACGGTCTCCTTCAGGAGCATAACATGTTCACAAAAGGAGACCGCGGCTTCCCATCCCTCACCACTCGCCAGCATTGCCGCGATCAATGCTGATGGTGACAGGTTTCGTCCGATCAGCCCGACCAGAACTCGACGCTTAGATTCCCATGCAGTGCAATTCTGTAGCGTGTGCTGGGCGGAGTCCCGTTCGGTCTCGCAGTGGTGGCATTGTGCCATAGCCTCCCGTCCTATTCGATTCAGATACTCACCGAAGCAGCCGTGCCCGGTGAGTATCTGAGTCAATCGGTAGGTGACACAATCGATCCTCTCTACCCACGCTTCGAAGTTCGGCAGAACGGCTCCGACAGCGCGTTGGCTAGCACACCCCTGAATGTCAAGCCGTGCGAGGTGGCACACTCGTCGGACCAGGTTTGGCGGTCTGATTGGGACGCAGGAATCGGGGGACTGTCCTGAACCTTTGGGAAGAGTGTGTCCAACACTCTACCCAGAAACTCCGGATCCAGAGTTTCCGTCAACGGTGGGACCCATGGCTTGAGGTTGCCCAGTACCATTTTACACGGGCGCCCCCATGGATCCCTATTCAGTCCCTCGATGAGTTCTTTCCATGACCGAGCCTTGGCCTCAGCGATTGCATTGCTCAGAGCCTTCGATCCGTGCTCTGTCGATCTCCTCGACTCGGCATCGACCGCCCTACCCATGCATTTTAATCCTCTGATATTGTACGGTAATTTTTTGATGTTTCTGCTTCATGGCAATCTGTTTTTCCAACAATAAGCCACTTCTTCGTTTGATTTCTCAGTTTATGTTTTGCTCAAGAGCCATACTTGTATGAAACTTTTCACACGACTCTCTTGATGTCAAGTGGTAAATCTTTTATGTAGGGTCGGTACGTCATTTCTATTTAGCCGGGTATGCTGAATGGCGCCTTCTCCTTTTAGAGCGTGTGCCAGTTTGTTTACATGAACGGTCAGTTTCTCCTGGTATTTCAGGCTGTTTTGGGCTATTTCCTGCCGAACTGTTTTTAGGCCGAGGTCTAGGTATATGTATTTATTACTTATACAGTGAGGAATGCCAAACATTGTTCTCAGTGCTTTGGTCTGAAATCTCTCCAAGATATCTATATTACTGTTGCTGGCCGTTCCCCACAGTTGTATTCCGTAAGTCCAAATTGGTTTTACTGTAGTTTTATAGATTAGCAACTTGCTGTTAGAATTTAGTTGTGATTGGCGCCCCAGCAGCCAGTTCAGTGATCGCAGTTTTCCATCCAGTTGTTTTCGCTTTGTCCAAATATGTTTCTGCCATGTAAGTCTCCTATCCAGGTGTATGCCCAAGTATTGCGTTATTTTCTTGAGGGATAACTTTGGAGTTTAGCGTTACAGGTGGACATGTTTCTCTTCTAAGTGTAAACGTTACATGTACCGATTTACTCTCATTGGCTTTTATTCTCCACCGCTTCAGCCACATCTCGACCTCTGCCAAATGGTTTTGCAACTGTGATGATGCCGTTTCTGGGTTGCTATGAGCCGACAGTAACGCCGTATCATCAGCGTATGTCGCGGTCGAGGTGTAATCAGTTGTTGGGATATCTGCTGTAAAAATGAGGTATAGTATAGGGCCCATGATACTGCCCTGGGGGACACCTGATTTTATTTCGTGTACTTCTGAAAGATCATCGCCACACTTTACTTGGTAACATCGTTTATCTAGGTAGGATGTCAGTATTCTGAATAGACAATGTGGGAAATGCTTCTTTACCTTGAACAGGAGACCGTTATGCCAAACCTTATCAAACGCTTGGCTGATGTCCAAAAAGACTGCGGAACAGTATAACTTGTTTTCAAGGCATCTGCCAATATTGTCAACTATACGGTGTACCTGTTCAATGGTCCCATGCCTTTCCCGGAATCCAAATTGGTGGTTTGGTAGCACTGAGCTTAGATGTTCTTTCATCCTGTTCAGCAATATCCTCTCAAACAGTTTGCCAATAACTGGTAGCAGGCTGATAGGTCTATATGAAGTGGCTTCGTGCAGGGGTTTACCGGGTTTCGGCACCATAACTACGTGTGCAATTTTCCATTGCCCAGGGTAATGTTCAAGTCTTAAGCTAGCATTGAAGATATTTACCAATTTCATTACACCTTTATGTGGTAGGTTTTTAAGTAATGTGGCAACAATAAGGTCATAGCCGGGTGCTTTACCATTCTTGAGGTTCCTTATTTCTTTCACCATTTCTTTTGGGCTGGTACTTTTTAGTGGTAGACACATTTGATTCGCTGATTCGAGGTATTCAGTGATTTCCATAGTATGTTCGGGATTGTTTTCAGGAAGTGGTTGGAAAACTGTTCTCAGATGTGCCGCAAAGGTTGTTGCCTTTTCTTTATCTGATCTAGCCCATCCTCCTTTTTCGTCATTGATGGGATTTGTGGATTTTCGGGCGCTTTAGATTCTGTGTAGCCTTCCATAACGAGTAATTTGTGTCTTTTGTTGGATCTAGATTTGAGAGATAGTCTTGAATGTTGTTATTTTCTAGAGTACTGATAAGGGCTTTAAGTTTATTTGAGAAACCATTGAATGCAGTTTTATCACTCGGATATCCTGTATTATGCCAGACTTTTCTCAAACGACGGCGCTCTTGTATTTTCTCTTTAATATCCTTTGGGTATGAGTTATGTTTCGAAGGTTGTCCTTTACCTGATCTTTTTGGAATTGCAGTGTTGGCAGCAATGTGGATAGCCATATTAAGTTCTTCCAGTTGTCTTTCAAGTTCTTCTACTGTATTAATTTTGTTCTTCAGCTCAGTCTCTGTTGAGACAATGTTTCTATATATTGTCCAGTCTGTAGTTTTTGAGTTGTATAGCCTTAAGGGTGGTGCCGCCAGATTAACCGTTGTAGTGACATTCAATAATACTGGAGTGTGGTCAGATGTGAGATCTATCCGTGTTTCAATGCTTAAATAGTTACTATCTATGTTTTTGACAATGTAAAAGTCCAGCAAATCTGGGGTTCTTTGTCTGTGGGTAGGCCAATAGGTAGGTTCTCTGCCGGAATGACATTCTAGTTTCATCTCTTCTGTGGCTTTGCAAAGTTGTCTTCCTCTAGTGTTGGTCAGCCTAGATCCCCACTTTAAATGTTTAGAGTTCCAGTCGCCAGCACATATAAATCGGTTACCTAGTGTAGTAAGATATTTAGCGAAGTCGTTAGCAGATATGGTATGTTTTGGAGGACAATACACAGCGGAGAGTACAGTTTTTAGCTTACTGTCTACTAATTTAATAGATGTTGCTTGTATTTTATCTGTTCGATATTCCTCTATAGGGTAGTGTTTAATATTACTTTTAATAATTACCGCCGTTCCTCCATGGCTGTTTCCAGTTGGGTGATTGGTTGTGTACACTGTATAATTATTAAAGTTTATGTGTGTCTTCGGTGTAAATCTTGTTTCAGAGATTAGTGCTATGTCAATCATCTCAGTTTTGAGAAAAATCTCTAATTCTTGACGTCGTTCCGTCAAGCCGTTGGCGTTCCAAGTAACTACTCGGAGGTTTCGGGTCACTTTTTCACCAGGCTGCTGACTAGCTGGACCATACGGTCCATCATTTTGTCCATGATTTTTTCCATCATTGTCACCATTGAATGTTGTAGTTTATTAAACATTGTGTCCATCAAATCAGTAATGTCGGTCAAGTCGTTCTTTGTGTCTTGCTGAGTATGTTCTACTTTAGTTTTTATTGCTTCTGAATAGGTTTTAATTAAGTTTTGATTATCGGTTCGGTTAGACTTAGGATTTTTTTCACTTTGGGGATTCGAGTTTTTGGTCTCTATATTGGTAGGCATTGGTTTTTCTTTTGACTTAAAGTCTAATTTAAGAATTCTTTCTCTATATTGTTTGTATATTTTGCATCCTTTATAGCTGGTGGGGTGTTTTTCGTCGCAGT
The DNA here is from genome assembly GCA_949316085.1 of Hypercompe scribonia. NCBI lineage: Eukaryota > Metazoa > Arthropoda > Insecta > Lepidoptera > Erebidae > Hypercompe > Hypercompe scribonia. The sequence continues at coordinate 39,744 of CASGGM010000005.1, forward strand.
TCGCGCAAGTGGCGTTAGTATCCGGTGTTTTGGTACATGTTGTTGTAGGGTGAGCGCTACCGCATTTGACACAACGGTAGGGCCTAAAACATTGGTTCTTGGAATGCCCAAACCTCTGACATCTCTTGCATTGGATGATTTCCCTTTTCTTATATGGGGCTTCAAAAGTAATCTTCATGTTATTCAAGTTTTTCACATCAAATATAGCTTTGTTGTTTGAATTTGGTTCTAGATCGACATAGAATATAGGCAACGGTTCCTTTGTAGCTCGATGTCTGATATTGACTATTTGTCTCACTTCATGTCCAATTTCATGCAATTCATTTGAGATTTCTTTGGTATTTTCTGATGCATGAAGTCCGCGTAGTACGACTCTGTATGCTCTCTCACTTTTAAGTTGGTAAGTATAGTGTGAGATATTATTGCTAATGAAGTTCTCGCGAATCGTTTTATATATCTGGATGTCTTTAGGTATGATTTTTATAACGTGTCCAGACCTGAGTGTGGTCATGAGGTAAAGTTCGTTCTTTATAAATATGTTTAGTACTTCTTTAAGAGAATTTACATTAATTACACCAGTAACAAAGATGGGTTCTGGCTTTGGTACATATACTTTATCTGTATTGTTGGTTTTTTCCGTAGGCTCCGTATCAAGTAGTTCAAAACTATTGCTTGTAGGGATCCCAAACTCTGGGGAATTTTTCAGTTTTTTATGCCCGTCGTTGTGGATTGGACTTGTTTCTTTTCTTTTCTTTCTTCTGGTGGGAATTTCGTCCCTTTGCCATTTTTCATGGTCTGTGATTATGTTGACTCTGTCAAATTGGGTCTCGGTCTGTGAATCTAGATGATCTTTCTCCTTGTTTTGTTGGTTGGAGTTATGTTCATTTATCTCTGGTGGCAGAGACGATGTCGAGTTACTCCTGTTCCGAGTAAACATACTTTCGTGCAAAGTTTGTTGGATCATGCTGTTGGAGTTGGTTGGTTTATTAGGGTTTGGTAGGGTAGGTTGTGTATTTGTTTTTAATTGGTTCATTTTAGTCCCACGAGTAAGGCCGATATAACAGGTCGCTAGGAAGGTGACGCCTATTCTCCCTAGAAGGCTAATACAACGACGTTTGCCAGGTCCGTCGAGGTGGATCGTTTACGACTGGTCTCCCACCAGCCACGCAGTCCCTTGGCACGAGTCTCACCGTAGACTTAGTGTGATTTTTTTATGGAAGTTGTCTTCTTCATAGTCCGGGCAGTTAAGCCAAGGCTCTCGATCCTGCAAACAGCGTTCACAGGGTTGCGGTTTGTGAGAGTCATTTCCTACTCTCACTGGTGGACCGAGCTGGTTAGGCTGGTTTGGTCGGTTTAGTTTACCGCCGCCCGAGACCCGGCGTTGTTATTCATTTAGCACCACCCAGGGGGCACGTGTAGGGTAGTGGTTGGGTAGTTCCTACGGACGCGAATAACTCTACCCCCCGTACGGTAATTAATGTCATTATTTTTCTTAGTCGTGCGTTAGCTTAACGTTGCGCCTTCGATATTAACATGCGGTACCGTTCGGTAATAAGTGATACCTAATTTGTCCCTTCTTACGTTTCGGTTTCGTTTCGGTTACAATGGCACACATCACATAATATAAAATGGGTGTATTATATGTACGATTGTATTACATATATGATGTACTCTAACCGATTTCAGCCATAACAGCTATTCTCAATGGAGACTAGCTAATTACGCAGGAGATGTCATATAGTGTACTGTGTGTGCTACAAACACAGATTCACACTCCGTTTCTTCACTCTCACAATCCGTTGGGACGACGGCTATCCGACACGACCGGGGAGCGAACCAGCGGTTTTATGTGTTCTTCGAGGCACTGGGGGTTAAGACTCCAACTTCCAAACGTTGGGCTGTTATTAAACATTTCTATAACCAGAAAAACTCGACAGTTTTCTGATCCGATCCAGGAATCAAACTCGTGATCTCTTGTTCGGCAGTCACATAGGCTAACCGCTTGGCCAGCAAGGCAGTTAACTGACAAGGAATATTTGTAAACCTTTCTTGAATATAAATAGTGAAAACAGTATTTGAATGTATTGCTTAATTTGAAAAGATCTAAACGAAGAAAAATTAAAAGCGAATACATTGCATGTAAAATGTCTTAGAAAATACGATTTGTAGGTATAATTGATAGCCCCGCCGGCAATCGTTGCTGCCATGCTGGCGGGTGAAGAGGGCTGAGCCTGCAGTGGTCTCTTTCTGTGAAGTTGTTACGCTCCAGAAAGAGACCGTTGAACGGGATCGGGAGAGGGCCGATCCCGGGCCTGATTAAGTGCGGCGTTGATTCTGAAGGGGACCTGAAATAATATGGTCCAGGTCCCCTTTAGAGTAAGATGCCTGAGACCGGACGCCGGGGTGGTTTCTAGTGGAATCAAAAATATAATCCTGGCTCCTGCGTCCCTGAGGAGCCAGCGATCCGAAGGGATGTTCCACCCTGACAAAAAGATAAAATGAAACATAGGTATAATTGATAGAAAAATTTCATGTGTATCTTGCACGTTTGTTTTTTACTCTTCTCTACGTCTTTCATCGACCTACTTTTGCCACAAGACGTGGGTACCAATTAAGATAAATTAGATTTAAGACAGAATATAATAAGAGAATATAATATATAATATAATATAAGAAATTTAACTTTGTTTGTTTTTTTTTGGACTTCTGATATTATAGTATATTTATAACCATAGTAGCTTTTATCCACGTCTCTTTATGTAGATTATCACGGTAAATAGTAGCTTATATTAACTTGTAACAATCAAAACAGTTACGTATTTATGTCACATTTGTACTAATATTGTTTTTTTTTTATTGTAAAGTTGCACGTTTATTTTAACCGCGTTATACTTGTATATAAATATATAAAACTCTTTCTAAAATCCACAGCGTCTCCCAAAGGCAAGCAGAATCGGAGTCCAATATTGAATGCGGTACGCGTGCCAGCGACAACGAGAGGCTTGCACTCGTCTACAATGGGAAGACCTACACGAGAGGTGACCTGCCTTGGCTGGTGGCTATTTACAGGAAAAACGGGGGCAGTCTTAGTTTTATATGTGGTGGGACGCTTGTCTCGAATAGACATGTTATTACTGGTGAGTTTAAGATTTAAACTGCCTTCTACGGCATTGTTATTAAGAAATTTCAATTGTTGATAATAATCCGAATAGTAATGAGAACTACATTTTTAAAGGGCCAAGTGTTGGTTCAGCTTAAAAATGTGTATGAGTTATAAAACGATTTAATCCGCGGTTGCACCTATTGTATATTGTATACCTTGTTGTTCTAGCAGTTACAATCAAAAGATCTCCAGTTCGATTCACGGGTCGCGCGAGAAAAGTGTTATCAAATTTTTCTGATTATAGGAATGCTTAACAAGAGCTCGAAGTTTGGAAGTTGGGGTCTTAACCCTCGTGCCTCGAAAGCACGTAAGTTAAATCGATCCTATGGCTAATCTCTCATCGGTCGTGTCTAATAGTCGTCCCATCGGATTATGAGAGCAAGAGAACAGAGGGTGCACCTATGTTTGCGCATTATGTGTATGCAAGGAACGCCTCCATTAAACAGACGTGATAGGCACACAGTAGGTGCGACCACGGTTCTACCTTGACCATTTTCATACCTAGGCATTTCTGGATTTCTATCTGAATTATTTCCTTTTTTCATCCTTTTTAGACTCCTTTTTACGTAGTCGGATTAAAGTTTTTTAAACCATATTTTTTATTGTATTCAGATTATTTTCACATCCTAGAAATACAAAATTAACGATGACGCGTTCTATGTTTTATGGATTAGATGTATTGAAGTGTATATACATATAAATGATTTTGACAAATAAAAATCTCTGCTTATTTTATGATGTAAAAAAATTATTAAATGTTATCAGCTGCTCACTGCATGCGGCATGGCAATGTAAATTCTGGAATAGGAGACCTTGTGGTGAAAGTCGGAGTTCATAAGCTTGACGATTGGGATGATGAGAATACCGTCACCAGAGCTCTGATTGACGCCAAAATACATGAATCGTTCAACGCCATTACGCGTGAAAGTAAGTGTTTAGTTAAAATTAAACTGAAATTGATATACAATTTAAAAATCATATATGGCATCTATTACAAAATTACATATGATTTTTACGATTCTAGCCTAGTCAGTCTAAGGACGGGTAGCTATTCTTAATACATTGAGACATCTCTGTACCACGGAGAGCAGGTCCGTTTCGGTTGAATTCTCAGCAGCTTGGCAGCCGTTACGAGTAATGGAGTTTTTAGATTTCCAACAAGTCTTTCTACGGAACTGCGATATTGCTTAGTACGTCGGTTCCGGAGGTCTGATGGTAGTCACTTCGCGTTTAGACTCATATCGACCCCAATCTAGTTTGGGGAAAAGGTTCGAAGGAAGAAGAATTATTTTAGCAGTTGTTTGTTTACTTATCGTATGTTGAGTTATGATTTTGCATCTGCATCTAAAATCTATTCATTTTTGACAGATGATATTATGGTGCTGACATTTACTAAACGAGTCAAATTCAACGCGTTCATAAGACCAGCCTGTTTGTGGAACGGCGATGCCTCTCTCAACCGAATTGTAGGGGCTTCTGGAATTGTAAGTATTGTTCAATTTGGTTAAGTTTACTTACACCCTTAAAAGTAATTCTATAATTTTTGTCATACAATAAAAATATATGAGAAAACGGTTAAAAACGGCTAGATGGCTGTTATACCTTTTACGTCCCCAAGCGAGGTGTGATAAAGCATCTACTAGGCCGGAATAGTGTGGGTCACCATACTGTATTGTCTGCATCCACAACGAGTATAGTGACCACAACTCTTGGATTCTATTCATGTTTTTCATCAAACAGAGTAGAGTTACTTTGGCAGGTTCTTAAATTGAAAAAAAAAATAGATGTTGACTTGTGAGTATACTATGAATATATAAAGTTCACACAACGACTCTGGTGCACGATGTGAACAAGACGTTACAAATTTTTCGAATACTAGACCACCACTAAGAATTGAGTTTTTTAATTTAAACTTGTTAGTCGTTAGAACTTGAAACTCGTTGGAATTTGAAAATTTCTTTCTGAATTTGAGGGCATAATTCTTTGTCTAACTAACTTCACGTTGCTTACATGTTATGGTTTATGCTAAACATTACAGTATTTGGGGTCACAGTAATGTGTAACTTTGTAGAAGCTTGATTTCTTCTATGATCACCGGTCGCCTGTCTGACACCGTCTTCCTATATAGTCATTGTTCGTCACATAATCAATGTAACCTAACATACATTTGTCTGGTTTAATTTAGTTTCCAAAAATAATCACAGTAAAACTATACAACTATCCAACTATCCTACAGGTAGCAGGTTGGGGTTCCCAGAAAAATCAAGATCCTGGAATCGGCGAGCCTCAACTAGTAAATGTGCCCATCGTCAAAATGGAAACGTGTCGATCCAGCAATATAGCATTCCACAAAATCACGTCCGATAAAAGCTTTTGTGCAGGTACGCTTAGTCAAATATAAATATTTTGAGGTATCTTCTCCATTTTTTAATTAATTTCAATAATTTTTTAAAGGTTAAATCTCAGGGTTCATCAATTTATACTTGAAAAACATAGTCTACCTCTAAAGTTTTCGAATTAAGGGATGAAGAACACAGCTTATTGTACTTTATCGGTATTTGGGACTTAGGATTTATTTTATCAGTATCTTTCTTTAAAAGTTAATTATGATACGTATTTTTCTAGAACAAATATAAGTTATCTGTTCCTACAGAAAACTCATATTTCATTATTCCTATTCAAGCCTTAATAGAAAATTGTACGACACCTAATTTCTTTCACAGGAGACCGTAATGGCTCGGGTCCTTGTAAAGGCGATTCCGGTGGCGGCTTCTACATTTTAGACGGAGGCAAGTGGAGGCTCAGAGGCATCGTCTCTTTCTCTCTTCGTGACTTATATGGCTCCTGTGACCTAAACGACTATGTAGTATTCAGCGACGCAGCAAAGTACCTACCTTGGATCAGACAAGCCTTAAACAAGGATTATTTTGATTAAATAGACATTTTAAGTAGTCTAAAACCGTTAAACTCCAAATAAGTCATAGTGTTATGCATGTAGCATTGTGCCGTATTCCAATCTACTTCTTCTTTTTCTTTCTGCTTCTCTCTTTCTAGTAGTAGTCTACTAAATGTACTATTAAAGCTCGAGAAAAACCTACACAACACGTTTTTTACATTATGTAAGCGAGTGAGTTGTCAAAATCAATACTGTATTAGTGTTGCCACTTATTAAAATTGTTGTTTTCTAGTAGTTATCTTGTAAATACTACTATTACTCGAGGAAAAAATTATGGAAACAATTATATAAATTCGTATATTCAATTTTGAATTTGCTGATTTTGCACATTGATAGCGCTAAAAGTGTGTTAATGTTATTCTACACTAAAATTAATGATTAAATATAGTAACTTTAACACATTCATAGTTCTTAAGACGTTATAGTACATTGTTCATGTGCAAAAATATAGGACGAGACTAGAATAGAATACAGCTGAATTAAAGGTCTGTTATTGATTTAACACTTTTATAGAAATTTTAAACTTTTCTATTATAATACTATATAATAATATATATAATTACTATACAGAGTTACTAATGCAATTTAAAAAACATTTTTGTAGAATGTAATAAAATATTTTTATGTAGATAAAACATATTGTCTTTATTGCTTAGCTATTTTCTGAAAAATAATTTTAAGTACCTCTCTAATACATCCTCATAGTAAGAGCCTTTGTTCAATGATCAGTCAAAATATACATTTGTATGTATATATTGTATAAAATTTACGAATATAATTGGAAATAACAATTTTTCCAATTTGACACTTTCACTGTGTATCGACCAAATTATCCAATTTAACATTAAAAAATTTTCATGCAATTTATTATCGCTTGTATAGACCTAGTACCATTTTGCGGCAATATGTCTCCATTCGTGCCACGACGCCACGACATAGGCGTAGTGTCGCGTTGCGATCAAAGTTGTGATGTTCATAATGACAGTACGCCTATATGCGTTTTAATGAAATTGAAATGAGAACTAAAATGTTTTTTTTAAGCAAATAAAATCAAATAAAAATAAGACAAACATTAAAAGTTAACAAATATATAAGTATATGTAATTGTAAGACTGACACTGGCTATATGAAAATTTCAAGAATCAAGTTTTAACAAATTTAAGCCCGGCAAAGACTCACTATGCAGGCGTATTTAAATGACAAATTTGTTTCGGATTAATGCTTTGCTGCTCACTCCGGCATTTACGTTCCTATAATTGTTGCTATGTTTGAAAGTGATTGAATATTTAATTTATTATTGTATTTTACATTTGACGTGTTTTGATTTTGTTTATTTTCTTCTCAATTTTAGTTGATAGTGACTTTATTTACGTATGTAAATGTGAGTATAGTGTAGGCCTGTAATTTTAGGTTGTTTTAACTAATTTCCTGGTAGTTTTGAGTGTTTCTGCTGTCTATCCAAATGCCCTGTTGGCGGTAATGCTGCGCTTCGGGACCTTAATCTTTGACGGTTTGGGATCAAGATGATTGGGGCTCGTATGCCGTCTGTATGTATATGCCAACTCAAAATTACGGTCCCTTCTTCAGAAAACCAACCCGGATTCTACACTGTACTCGTATAGTTTCATTTTTTATTTAATATTGTTTACGGACTTAAACAAAGGCGCCTCTGTGGTTTGTTTCCGCATTTCTTCCCGGACGGAGTCTCAAAAAATGCCGGCATTTTCTAAATGTGAAGTCCAACGCGTAGAAATATCCATAAAGACTTACAAAATAAATTTATTTATCAATCAACAACCTTTTACAGTCCGCTGCTGGACATAGGTCTCTCCTTAGCATGGAGGTTTAGACCCACTATACCACGCTGGCCAGACGGGTTGGAATAGGGTTTGTTTCAAGTTTTCCTTCTCTTTGTAGTAATATTTGCCTGAATAATTTATTCCTTTAGTCGTTTCTCACGACACCTACGGGATGAATAGGGGTGGTAACACTATGTATTCTTAATCCGTCACCATAAGGACTATCAAGTGATTATTTCATTATTATTACAATGTAACATATAGGCCACTAAAATCGACAGCCGTGGTAGCTGCCTATCTCAAATGAGTTATCATTGTTGCCAACAAGATGGCGTACTATTGGCAATTTTCTTTATCTACCAATAAAATTTTGCTCTACTTCTAAATACATAATGAGTATGGTGACCACAACTCTTAGATTCTATTCATGCTTTCCATCAGGCACAGTAGGGTCACTTTGGCAGGCTCTTAATATAGAAAAAGAAATCAATAATAAGAAATCTGACACACAACGCCATCTAGTTTTAAACTTAGCTAAATTTTAAGTATAGTCAGTTTAGAAAACGTAGGAATGTGTTTTAATAATGCAGTTTTAAGTTTTAAAAATATGATAACCACGTAAAAAATAGGACGATTCACTTTATAGACGGTACAAATACCATAACGATTCATTACGTATTGTCAGCGGTTCGGAAGCTGCCGTTCACCTTTATTGATTAATAAGAAGATTATAAGCTGTACATAAAGTTGACGTTTTAATTTACCGAAAATGATTTATTACTTAGCAACCTAACGATACTAAATAATTGAACATAACAAACTGCAAACCGCTTAAATTATAAAAGTTTTTATAGACTATACTAAAATATAACCATGTTATGTAAATGATTATAAAATTGCAAAATCTTATAGTTTTTTTATTCTACTAAGGCCGCGGTTTCGCACAGGTACAATGAAAATATTAATATAATGTGAGTACATATTAGCCCGCCTCTTGAATCACCACAGAACATACGAATATACATTAAAGTGCGATCAGTGGTAAATCCCAAGAGATTCTTTGACACCTATATGCACATATAAACGGTTATTAACATTATACACATATAACGAAGTCTTAACTTAAAGTAACTTTTACTGGCGTAGCGTTTTATTTGCGCATTGCTGTTTTGAAGGTGGTAGGACGACGCCGTAGTGATGTTGTTTTTTCGATAGTAATTAAATTGGTTACATTTTAAGTAATGGCTCCCACTTTTAAATACTATTATCCTAATTTTTTGTATCAAAACTACTGTCCTGGCAATGGACTAAGCAAATGATACTAGATTTATTACGAAAACTAAGATTTGTTTAGTCAAAAGATAAGTAATGTCTAGTGACTAAAGTTATGATCTTAAAAAAATGATTCAAAGCCTTTGATCTTATGTGTTTGAATTCTAACTCTGTGTCTTAGCACTCATTGTTTTCGTCTCGTGTATGTTTCTACAGGCCCTCGCGACACACGATTTATGCCTAATGCGGGGATCTATAAAGCTCTTCAAAATAATCTCCATAATTTACGATGTATTTATGAGTAATTTGTAATAGTTTGGTTACATCACTACTGTGTTCGAAATATTTTCGTGTAAACTATTTCAAAATATTCACGCAGAAAGCTGCTCATTGCTTGCTTCCGTGGTAGCAATGTAGTTAGTACTCAAATTTAACACGCAATGTATGATCATTGTTGTACATTAGATCATAACCGCTTTTATGTGTACTACATAATACTTTGTCATTTTTTGTCAATGTAACTTAACAACAAAAGTTTTTAGACTTACCAATGATACGGTATGTTTCCTTTTGATAAATTGCAGTCCTGGCCTCTTTTTAGGCAATTAATTATAGCACAGCTCGTCATAGCGATTATTTTTAAACTGAGCTACGTTCCCGGCAAAAAATTAAACCTAAGTACACGTGTGTTCAGAGATATATCTCGACCAGGCACAGATACTCGCTCATGGGTCCAGCGCCTTTGCTCTGCCCACATCACATTTCTACTTTTCTGTTTTCTTTCATATCAATAAGGACTTGAATTTTGAAGTAATTTTAAAATAGAAGTAAATTTTGCAATTTCATTATATTTTACTTTATGTTTTATTGCCTAGAATGCTGTCATTTGTAAGCGTATATACTTACATGTATAAGCATTGAAAAACACGTTGAGTGTAACATGAAGAACCAAATTAAATGTAACTAAATCTAACATGTTTTCACTTACATAACCCTGAGTCATTACTATTGTTAATTCGTTTAAAAGATAAATATCATAACTTCTGTGGCCATTGGTGTCGTTCTGACAAGCAGTTACTTTTTGCGCTTCGCGCCAAGAACTGGTATTTCCAAAACGTGTTTCGCGCAACACATTTTCCAAATTCAAATAGTTATACCCGTAGTCTGGCTTAAAGAGATAAAATCATACACGCTTATTACATGTCTATTTTTCCCGCCCGAAATATTTTACACGTATTTTATTGATTACAAATTATATTATCATATTCAAATTTATACTTATATGTATCGTTTGATTATCCCTGTGTTTAGTCAGTTTATACAATAGTCTTTCAAGAACCAGTATTGTGTTTGATGGTTTCGCAGCTGTTGTGGCATCTTTTACATACATCGGTAGGAAGGTTAGGAACATGGATTATGTGTTTATGATAGTTAGGGGTATCAGTTACCTGATCTTGAATGACGATCACAAAAGCCCTGGTTTCTGGGAAAAGTTTATTATTATTTTCCTATCATAGTTTATGTGTATATAAGTGTGGTGACTTCCACATACAGCGCAAATAGAAAAACATACTACAGCGCCATCTCATCATACGGAATATAATGAACAATGTAGCAACTACTAATTTTGTTTCGTGATACAGAGATTCGTGTGATAATTGACATATATACAACATCCCAACATCAACCGTTGGGCCGTGACCCGCCAAGTATCACCTCACCTGGTCGGAGAATCCTCCCTTTGTATCGTAGGGACATGACACCCGCTCCCTCTACATAAGCATTATTTGTACCCCTGATGAATAATAGGTGGATCGATTGATTTTTCATCAGATCATAGTGAAAAATTTAAAATAATCGGTTGAAAGCGAGGAATGGAAAGCATTTATAACTTCTTTCACACCCTTTACTCATTGATGATTACTGACATTTAGGCGTTCATGGGTGGCGGTAATTACTTTCCATAAGGTGACTCTTCTACTCGTTGGTCCCTTAGATCATAAATAATTATAATTAATAAAAACTCAAAAAGTCGGTTGCAAAACAAACAAATAAACATATAGATGAAGCTAATAAAACCACGTTAAAAATACAAACGAAAAATAATTAAGAACAAAAGATTTCGTTCGTAACATATTAGAGTCAAATCAACTATGTAACTTTTATACATATTTGAAATAGAAAAAAAATTGATAATAGAAATAAAGAACGCAAAACATTTTAAATTATTGTGTCTTCTAAACTAGTTTAATAAATATCTGTTTTATATTAATCCAGTTTTGTTTGCATATTTTATCGCAACGAACTGAAATATTTGTTGTTACTAACATATATTATCGAACCATAATGCCTTGAAGCAAAAACTAATATGGCTAGCAGTGGACGGATGCGGATTGTCCAAAATCGTGATGGTTGACGCTTTATGGGGAAGGTCTTCGGTCAGTGGTAGACGGCTATAGGCTGAAGTAAGCTAGCAACTAACTGCTTACAAAGTATACAGAGGTACACACACAAACAATAATAATTAAAGACAGCAAAATGAAACAAACCAGGTCTTATAAGAATGAAGGTCAGTAAAATTGGTTTATATGGAATGTTTGTATTATATTCATTGCGAAGATATCAATGTTGTTTACATTTATTAGTTATCTATCGATCCTGTTATAACTTTGTACACCATTATCATATATCAACAGCCTTTTACAGTCCACTGCTGGACATAGGCCTCTGCTTAGTAAGGAGGTTTTGGTCTACTATACGACGTTGGCCAGACGGGTTGGAATAGGGTTAGTTTCAAGTTTTTCTTCTGTTTGTAGTGATATTTTCCTGAATATTTTATTCCCATAGTCGCCTTTTACGACACCCACGGGATGAATAAGGGTGGTAATACTATGAATTCTTAATCCGTCACCACACGGACAGTTATAACTTTGTACAGCAATAATAAGTCAGAATGAACACTTCCGTAAGTCAAAGAAGTCAGAGTCGTATATCCGCGTGTCCATTCTGTGACTGGAGAGGCTAGTTTAATTATTTTATTTGTTAATGTTTGTATTAAGCACATTTTCGTGTGGTGACAGACTAAGAATACAGAATGTCACCACCCTTACTCTTCCCATGGGTGTCATAAGAAGCGACATAAGGGAACAAAATATGTAAGACAACATCACTGCAAAGAGAAGGAGAACTTGAAAAAAATCCTTTTTTTTTAACCTGTGGAAACCCTCTCGGGCCGTCACTCTACCGGAGCGTACGGCGGGGTGGTGTGTCGGAATCGGACCGACTGAAACCACACGGTGTGCCATTCTGCATCTGACATAGGAGAGATCCAGGAACAGCTGCTATTATGGCATCCAGATCCCTCCTAGCGCCTGCCCGCTACCGCGGGCACCATCTGCGATCAGAGAGTTTATCTCCATTTTAAGCGACGTACGGTACACACGGACGTCGCCTGCTCGTGGCTGGCCATGGTAGCGAATAGAGGGGAAAACCACGCACCTGCGACCACACTCAAGGCGGCATGAGGCGCTGGTACGCGCACCTCTGCCGCCTTTTTTTCGGGGCTTCGAATTGTGTTCGAGTGGAAATCGTCCTCCCGGGCCTTCTACGCAGCCTCTTTCTACGAAATTACGTCTTTGCAGAAGGTTGTGACCACGGCAAAACAACTGTCGCTACCAACCATGGAGCGTATGACGGCCAGTAGCGAGAGATCTCCTCCAATAACTGCAGTGAGGACCCCACACTGTGCCGCCCAGGCGGAACAAAGGCGGCGCCAGCGTGTGCTGAACCGAGTCCTCACTGCATTCGCAATGGTGACAGGCGGGACTCAGTGCTCGGAAAGCATCTACGTCAGTCGGAAGGAAAGGGTCCCGTGCTGTCGCCCTGCCCACTTGGCGATGACCGGCTGGAGAGCCTCCACGGTGGTAAAGCCAGCACGTGGAGCTTTTTTTATTTTTGAAAAAAGACCCTGTACCAACTCGTCTGGCCAGCCTGGTATAGTAGGCCAAATCCTCCTTTCGAAGGAGAGGATAATGAAGCACATTTTGTATCCTCCGCCTACCTTTTCGAAGATACGGACGTGCTTGTATGTATGGGTATATTTACACTTACATACTTATGCAGAAATTTAAATGCATAAGTAACAGAAGAAAATGATTGCTGACTATGGCAATAAAAGAATACCTACTTCTGTACTGACAATTATATGTTTCGTTTTCCTGTTTTAAGAAATAGTTGTTTATCGAGTATTCTTTATTCAAAATGTTAAATGAAATTAGTGTCAAATTTTTTTATTAGTAGGAAGTCAAGAAGTTTAAGGACGGCAATGTATGACATTATTCACAGTAAAGTACTCTTGCACATAGGGTGAATTTCTCGGCATAGTCTCTGTTACTATTTCAAAGACTAGCATATTTTTCATAATTGCCATCATACAATTAAGCAAATTCTGCTAGAGGCAGCAACAGTAAATTCAGGATGCCTCCTACAACTTATAATTCGATTTTTTTAATATTAAATCCTCGTTTTCCTGACAAAGTTATACTTTTTTCCAATGAATGGTCCATAAAAGGAATATTTTATAAATCTGACAGGAAAAGTTCAAAAGTATATAAGCATTTTCTTATCTAATAAGTAGATAGAAGTTCCTCTCATTGGGTTACGCATTTTAGCGGGAAACTTTTTACTTACTGCTTAATCGTGTACGAACTAGTTTTTAACGCATCTTGTGTTCTAATAAATAATGTTTGCGTGCGGCAGCAACCGGCTCACGAGTCACAAGACCATCATCTTGACCAAACGCGATAGTCTATTGCAAAAAAATCATGTTTTGTTTTGTGTTTATCGCTAATAAGGCTGCTAATATGTTTAACACAGAGCCGCTTTAATATCCGCAGAAAGAAGTTGTCTCGCGGAAATTTGAGCAAAAAAATTCAAACATTTGGACCTAAACAATTGAAATGGCAAACTTCAATCTATTGTGTGCTTATATTTTAGTGTTAGTTTTAAACATAGGTTTAGCGCATAATCAAAGTCTTCCGGCATGTAAGGTTATATATACCTGGGATGACAAGTCTAGATTTTATAGAAAAATTGTAGTGACAGGAACAAATAAAGTGACGCAGCTTGTACTAGAGGCCAGATTTTTTGCAGTAGGATTGCCCTCTGTAAGTATTCTGAATATATTACATATTTTGTTTCCTTAAGAATTAAATTCTAAATTTTGTCACGGAGCCATGAAGTTGTAAATGGATCGTGCTACTACTAGATTTGCGAATATTTTATCGAAGGCAGACAGCGATTGGATTAAGGCGCCACAAGTTTGAAGGAACATTTTTTGTTCAACGTTGGTCAACATAGTATTATGACGTCATATATTTGTTAATACGTTTGGTTGTGAAAAAAATAATTTAGTTAACATAATGTTATTGGCATATAATACTACCGACCGTAAACATGACAATAAACATACGTGGAACAATACAAGCGCACTAATATATTTTTTAATTGAAAAATAATTAGTGAAAATTAAGTTAAGTTAAGTTTCCTTGTGTTTAAACAACAAAATTATAATGTAGGTATTGGTGACATTAAACACAAAATTTTATTGTTAACCAAAAATTTTTGAGGTACATAACATTTTGTCGATGGCGTATTATATTTACAAAAAATAAAAACTTGTTATAACAAAAACTTGTTTAAATTCCAACTAGTGCATGACATTTTACAACTCAAAGAGATAACATCGTTGATTCCATTTAATAAACCCGGTTTTAAGTGTTTAAGATAATATATAACATAGTTACAGTAATATAAAATACTACTAATTATACGAAAAACTGTAATTCATTTTTTTATTTAAATATATATCTGGATATATATAGATTAATAACTATACTTATTAGCAAATACTTCGTCAAAACTCATTGCACCGTCAACAACTATTGTCCCCCCGAAATATTTTGGTTCATCTTAAGTTTGCCTGTAAGAGATTGCTTTTGGCAATAAGGCCGCCCTTTTCATACTATACATCTGACATTTGGTATACTCTCTTGAAACTATGTAATACGGTGGACAAATAAAGAGTTTTCTATCTATCTTTTTTTTATAACCTTTTTCAATTTTAATTTTGTAAAGTTTAAGCAGCCACCTCACCATTTCTTACTACACCGAGTATTGTGAGTTCGATTCACACACGGGACAATACTTTGTGTTATCTATAAATTGTTATTCTGAGTCTGAGTGCTCTTTGTCTCCTTTACACAAATATATGTAAGGTGCCCAGCGATGCAGGATATATTTCTTGGTATGGTGGTTTTCTTAAAACAAATCTTGAGGCAAGGACTGTCACAGATGTTGCTAATGAAAGATATTTAATACTAAAGATATTTTTAGAGTGATTGATATTTGTTAAATACTTACATAAAAAATATTAAAAAAGAGTACTCACATTGCCACAAGTATTTACGAAGTAACGAAAATGGAAAAGCTTCCATTTCTCTTTTCAGGATAGATCAAGAATAAAAATACTCTTCAAATTTGATCATGCCCCTGACTATAAAAAAAAATCCTATATTGCCTTTCTTAATACTTTTACAAAGAGAAATTTCTGTGTCAGTAATAGTGTTTATAAAATTGTTTTCCTCGTCTAAGAAGCATTAAATTTCGTTGAAATTAAGGTAACCTACCTGAGCTACTAAGATATATGTGTTTGGCGCACAAAAAAAGAGAAAATTCTAGATTTTTATCGGTGTAAATGTTTTTGTCCGATGTTATGACAGAGAAGACCATTTATATATATAGCCTCGAGTGTGTAAATATATATTTGTATATATATATATATATATATATATACTGTACATACACATTAACTGCATTGTTGTTTTAGCGGTTACCGCATGCGAACTGAACAAGAGGTCTCGGATCCGATCAAAAAGTGCTATTGAGTTTCTCTGATCATAGGAATGCATAACAACAGTCCCGTGTTTGGTTATTGGGGTCTTATTGAGATATGTAAAGCCGTCGATCTTACGCCTTATCCTTGCGCTCTCCCCGGTCGTATCGGATGGCGACCGCATCGGATGGCCACCGTATCGTATTATGAGAGTGAAGGAACAGAGTATGTAATCTGTTTTGCGTATACACTTGTGCACTATTACGTCTCCTACGTAGTTCGCTGGTATTCGTTGAGACTGGCCAGCGTGGCCGGATTCGGCTACGAATACGTCATCATCAAATATACCTATGTTTTAGATATTATTGACACGGTCCTTAACATTCTCTAAAATTCTTAATAGCTTAAACTATTCGTAGTTTTCTAGCGTATTTACGAAATAATATAAATGTATGTATGTTCGTACCCTTATTAAAATAATAGAGAGTATTGAGGGCTTATACTAACTCAAAACTGCTCCACCAATCATTTTTGAACTTGCTTATCAATGAGTCATAATAACAAAAAATTGTTAAGTTAATGATAAACACTGAGTTTTATGTGGTGTGAAAACATGACAACTAAAATATCTCAATAAAAAATTCACAAACTTCCATCAGAATGTTGAACTTTTGCACCGCCTTGAGTATCTCACGGTTGGGATATTTTTGTATTTATTTGGCTGGTAATATCATCTTTTGTTTCTTATCAAATTTTAAATTCTCAGATTTTTAGAACTTTGCGTTAACAATTTTTTGTACTTAGTTTGTAGTTTAATGCATAAGCTGTACTAAAGTCGACAGCCATAGCTGGATATCACAAATGAGTTGTCATTATCGTCAACAAGATGATGTAGTACTAATTTCTTAAAATAATTCGTTAATATTTGTTTCTTTTTATATGAACAATAATTGAAAATTTATCCTATGATACAGCTCCTTGATACTTTTCTTAAATCAATTTATTTTATTCCTATGTCTAGATGTATAATAACTGGTGTCTGGTGTCTGTCGTACGTAGTGTGTGTTAACACGTGCGAGCAGAATTAGTTCTCGCACGGCTACGAGTATGTGGTGCGAGTAGCTGCACAGCCGGAGTGCTCTGCACAGAGTGGGGGTCAAAATATGGATTCAAGCTCGGGTACTGTGGACTTGTAAGGAGGAAAATACACTTATATATGTTATGGTTGATGAAGTGATAACTATTATGACAAAACATGTTCATTCTGGCCAATCCACTAGGCCAATCGTGATGACTGCACGATTGGCCTAGTGGTTTAAGCGGTCGCCATACCGCTCTCCAATTCGCTGAGTGTTGTGGGTTCAAATCCTACATGGGACAACACTTTGTGTGATCCATAAATTGTTGTTCTGAGTCTGGATGTTCTTTGTGTCCGTTTCTTATATGTTTGTAAAGTCCCCCGCGACACAGGATTTATTCCTAATGCGGGCGTTGTCTTTTCTTAAAAAAAAAAAAAAAATTCTCATTGATGCAGGGGTGATAGTTATCGTGGTAACTGTGTGAACCTTTCACTACCACGATGACTGTCATGCCTTTTACGTTCCAAAGCGGGGCGTGAAAGAGCATCTCACTAAGCCGCCATAGTGTTGGTCACCATACTGCATTGATTACATTTGCAATGTGTATGGTGACCTTAACTCTTCGGATTCTATTCGTACTTTCCATCAGGTAGAGTAGTCACTTTTTCTTCAATTTTTTAGTATGTCTTTTATAATGGTCCCTGATGTATGCATGCTTTGTCAAATTTAAAATTAATTAAAAGCTTGTGTGCATTGATAATCGACAAATACAAAATATTAATTTTGTTAATACTAAAATCATACAGTTTTGACGATTACCAATTAAAAACGAAAACCAATTAAAGACTACCAATTAAAAAGTCGATAATCTAATTTTAGTTACGTTGTAGAAGCTGCAGTAATTTAGACCTGATCCTGAGATTTAACTAGCTATCTATTCCGTACTTACCATGCCAAATATTTTCTGAACTCAATCTACTAATTATTTTATTTCATTAAAAAACATATTTGACTACATGTTACCACAGAAAAGGAAAAAGTGCTTTCAGAAAAGATAACGTCAATACTTATCAATTTGAAATTTTCGTTCTTTTGTTTTAAGTAAGAAAGTTTTTTTCGTGCTTCTACAAATTTATATGTTGCTTTTCTTTTTCAGGATTATGGCTGGATAGAGCTAGTCGACCCAACGAACGCGTTTCAAAACTACAATCAAGGTCTTCCAATACAGTATCGGGTGTACTCATCCGATACGACACACATCCCCATACTTACAAAAGTTACAGTCAATGGGAAGGAAATATGCGAAGACCCTGAACGTAACTATTTTTGAAGTTTTGGAGGAATTAAATGTAAATTTTTGGCGCGTTAGGTAAAGATGACGTGGTAAATTTTTACTATGCGCGCGCCCTCCACCACGCAAAACTGACATGAAATTAGCGAGTCAACATTTTAGTTTCGAAGTTATAACTCTTTAGGTGCGAAATTAGATAATATATTATAACAAAACTTTTTTCAATGTATTGAACACCTTTTTTCTATAATGAATGTCGTTTTCCCTACAAACATAGAATAACGAGAGGAATAAAAATTTTAATTATTTTTTATCTCGTTACACCAAAGAAGTATAACTTCTTACGTGCGTATATATGTACGAGTATACACAGTTTTCTTTACTGTCAATTATTTTCCTTTTGACCTACGTAATAGGAACATCTTATCAATTCAGTTTCATATGTTTGGCTTGTGAAATCCGTTGTACGAATATATAATTTGTATGACAAAATTTGCATTTTTCTTTGATTGCGTTCAATACGATAAGTCTCGTACACTTATCGTATTGAACGTAATCAAAGAAAAATGCAAATTTTGTCATACAAATTATATATGTATTCGTAGAACTTAACTTTTCTGAACCTGTTACCACACGGTACCGATTTATACAATTCATATCTATACTTAATATCACAAAGCTGAAGAGTTTGTTTGTTTGGTTGATTGATGCGCTAATCTAATAAGTCACTAGTTTGATTTGAAAATCATCAGTATCAATACGCTAGAACTTATTATTGAAAATTATAGAAAAAATATTCCTTTTGAGAGCTTCCATTGCATGCGCTATCTAAATAAACGGTAAAAGTTTCAGCAAAATAACGTATATCCGAGTTGTTCCTCTTAAAAAGTTCTCGACAGCATGTCTTTATTTTAAGGATATACTTTATTATCGTTTTTATAGTAAACATACGTACGACCAACAGGAGTCTCAGATGAAGCTGTGCGGGGTCTTATAATAAAGTTGTTTATTTCTTTTCAGCGATGCCTCCAAATAATCCGACTGTCTCTAAATTCAATTTGAAACATATTGCATACCTACATACAACAGGTAACCAGGTTACCGTTGTTCAGCCGCAGCTAAATGGGATAGAACAAATCGAGCCTGTAGAAGTTGTATTAAGACCGGAAACTCAAGAGGAAACTACTCAACCTCCTCAAACTGTTACCACACCAAGGTAAATTTAAACAAACATTATACACTTTATAGAATAACTAGCAATCCGTACCGCGGTAATTTCGGTTCGCACGGATGCAATTGGCGGAATCGACCGCCCTGAATGCTTTTCGCACAATACCCTCTGGAGGGACGAAGGGTGTGTTTGGGACTCCCGGAAAACCGGTCTACCCACTAAACCCCGCGGCGGCCTACCTCGGCAGTCGGGAAGAGCTCTAGGAACGTATTAGCGGCATCTGGAGTCCTCCCTGCCGTACCTCACAAGTGAGGTACATCCCGAGTACCTCATGCACCAGGGCAAGACGCTATCGTACCCCTCACCGCTCTACGCAGTAAGAGGCGGAACAGCGCCCCGCCCCAGACGACACCCCCGGCCGCACCGGAGTGTCACCTGTCTCGGGTCGTTTGCAGCGGCCACATCGCCCCAAGATATGGCCACAGCGATCCTTAAGCGGCGATTAGGGGACCAGTGGTTTCTACCGCGTCCCCTTCGCCGCCTCCTTCGAGCGGGATCGGCCCTTTCCCGATCTTGCTCTACGGTCTCCTTCAGGAGCATAACATGTTCACAAAAGGAGACCGCGGCTTCCCATCCCTCACCACTCGCCAGCATTGCCGCGATCAATGCTGATGGTGACAGGTTTCGTCCGATAAGCCCGACCAGGACTCGACGCTCAGATTCCCATGCAGTGCAATTCTGTAGCGTGTGCTGGGCGGAGTCCTGTTCGGTCTCGCAGTGGTGGCATTGTGCCATAGCCTCCCGTCCTATTCGATTCAGATAATCACCGAAGCAGCCGTGCCCGGTGAGTATCTGAGTCAATCGATAGGTGACACAATCGATCCTCTCTACCCACGCTTCGAAGTTCAGCAGAACGGCTCCGACAGCGCGTTGGCTAGCACAGCCCTAAAGTTCAAGCCGTGCCTGCCACTTCACCAGAGCTTGCTTATGCGCGTTCAGCCGTAGCATTCCGGGCTTATGATCTGGTGGAACCTCTTCATCATTCCGACCGACAGAACGAATTTGGTCGTAGACTATCGCGTCCATGTTGGCCAGAATGTCGATGGGCGAAGATCGCGCCAAGATCGTCGCCGCCTCATAGGAGATTGTGCGGTAGCCCCGCACGATCCGAATGGCCATCAACCGCTGCAGGCTCCTGAGTAAGGCCTAGCAGCGCGAGGCACCCGCCAGCTCATTAAACCAGACAGGCGCCAAAGTCCCCCAAGATTGGACAGCAAACGATGCAGTGCACCTGCTACCCCTCGCACTCGGGGGACTAATCGCCTGAAATGCTCTTTGAAGCTCCACCGACTGTCCAGGATGAGGCCTAGGTACTTCATGTACTGCCCCACCTGGACTTCCGCGTCACCTACCCGGAGGCAAGAGCTGGGTGGTTCCTGGCGCTTACGCAGACCATGGAACCATATCACCTCAGTTTTCTGAGGTGCCACCCTTAGACCCAGCTCACGAATCTTTTCAACGACACTAGCCACACCCTGCTCGGCGAGCCAAAGCACCTCCTCGAAGTGTGACCCTCTAGCCAGTATTAGTGTATCGTCCGCACAGCAGACGACGCTTAGGCCAGAGGGCAGACTGGTGCGAAGGACAGTATCGTATGCGAGGTTCCATAACAATGGGCCCAATACAGAGCCCTGGGGAACCCCGCAATATATTTCCCTTCGATTCTCCACTCCATTCCGACCGACAAACTTCAACGTCCTGTCGCGCAGATAGGCCTCAATGACTGTCCGTAGATAGCGTGGCACCTCGTGATATTCGAGGGCCACCCTAATTGTATGCCAGGGGAGGGTGTCGAAAGCGTTGACTATGTCAAGGGTAACCGCCAACGCCACCCCCCCTGATCGGACTGTTGAATCCGGCAGGGATCGAACGCACTTGACAGCATCTACTGTCGAACGTCCCCGCCGAAATCCAAATTGACAGTCCGATAGATCAGGGACCACTCGCGACAGATGCCCGCTGATCCGGTCAGAGATAATCCTCTCAAAGAGTTTCCCCGACTCGTTCAGCAGGTATATCGGTCGGAACGCGGAGGGAGAAGCTGCAGCCCTTCCTTATTTTTTAAAAGCACCAGTTGCTTTTTTCCAGCCGAGGGGGAAGACACCGAGGTGGAAGCAATCTGTAAAAATCCGCTTCAGTCTGTCCCCCAGTACCGACAGAGCTATCATTAACGCTCGGCCGGGAACGCCATCAGGTCCTGGCGCGGTGTTGCGGGAAACGAGCCGCCGCGTGGCTCGGTCCAGTTCCTCCTCCGTCACCTCACACTCGTCGGACCAGGTTTGGCAGTCTGATTGGGACGCAGGAATCGGGGGACTGTCCTGGACCTTTGGGAAGAGTGTGTCCAACACTCTACCCAGAAACTCCGGATCCAGAGCTTCCGTCAACGGTGCACGGCTTGAGCTTGCCCAGTACCATTTTATACGGGCGCCCCCATGGATCCCTATTCAGTCCCTCGATGAGTTCTTTCCATGACCGAGCCTTGGCCTCAGCGATTGCATCGTTGAGAGCCTTCGATCCGTGCTCCGTCGATCTTCTCGACTGTGGCATCGACCGCCCTACCCATGCATTTTAATCCTCTGATATTGTACGGTAATTAATGTCATTATTTTTCTTAGTCGTGCGTTAGCTTAGCGTTGCGCCTTCGATATTAACATGCGGTACCGTTTTGGACATACAATGAATACAGTCTGTTAGTACACATCTCGCTGAAAGAATCCTGCAAAGTTTGAATACAGATGAGACAACTCTCGCTCAAAAGGCAAAAACCACGAACACACCGCTGCAATCCATGGCACTACACCTAACGGATCCTGCAGAAGTGATTGATGTGATTACTGGCCTTAAAACACATAGTGCCCCAGGTATGGACAGGGTAACAGCTAACATTTTAAAAATGTTTTGTTTCCACCTTGCCAAACCTATATCCTACTTGACCAACTTAAGTTTTGAACAAGGCATTTTCCCTGAAATATTTAAACACGCGGTTATCTGTCCTATTTATAAATCAGGAAACAAATCTCTACCCTCCAACTATAGACCGATTTCATTGTTGAGTACCCTCTCTAAAGTAGTTGAGAAAATCATGAATAAGCGTTTGATAAGCTACTTAGAGAAAAACAAACTTTTAGCATTGAAACAATATGGTTTTCGAGCCAATCGTTCCACTGATGACGCTGTGTTACAGCTTACAATGAATATTGTATTAAACATTGACAGGGGTAAAAAATGCTTAGCCGTATTCCTTGACTTACAGAAGGCGTTCGATACGGTTTCTATTCCTATCCTATTGTCTCGGCTTGAGAATCTAGGAATAAGGGGAAATGCGCTTTTGTGGTTTGAAGACTATCTCACAGACAGATCCCAATACGTTAGAGTTGAAAACCATACCAGTAACTCCTGTATGGGGTCATATGGAGTTCCACAAGGTAGTAGCCTAAGTCCTACGCTATTTCTTGCATATGTTAATGACCTATGTAAATCTGAGATTCAGGGTGCTGACATACAAATGTTTGCCGATGACACTGTGGTATTGTTTCATAGTGACACGTGGGAGGACGTACGACAGTTAGCTGAAAAAGGTATGTCGCATATTACAGCTTGGCTTGAAAATAGTCTTTTATCACTAAATGTCGAGAAAGCAAAATTTATGTGTTTCAGTAAAACTGTGGCGTCTTATCCAAAAACACTCAATCTTCGCATACATTGTCATCCGTGCAACCGTTCAGCTACCAAACTGTCTGCACGTTGTAATTGTCCAGAGCTATTGAGAACAACTGCAATAAAATATTTAGGAGTAATTATTGATGACAAATTAAATTGGAAAAAACACATAAATACAATCAGTGGTCGACTTAGGAAGCTTATTTATGTTTTCAAGGATTTACGAATAATACCTGACACAACACTTTTAATACAAACCTACAAAGCCTTAGCTGAATGTTTAGTCGCCTACTGCATTTGTTCATGGGGCTCAGCAGCAAAAACACACTTGATTGAGGTAGAAAGAGCTCAACGGGCAGTACTTAAAGTACTCCTTTACTTACCATTCCACCACCCGACTCATCTAGTGTACGAAAAAGCGGAAGTTTTAAGCGTGCGAAAGATGTTCGTCTATCAATGTATTCGTAAATATCACAGGCTTACTGTACCCTTTCTCCAACCCTCGGGTAAAAGAAAAGTTAAATGTCCAATCCCTAGAGCAAAAAGCAAATTTGCACAGCAGCGATATAGCAACATTGCGCCTAGATTGTATAATAAACTTAACTTAAAGTACAAGACTAGACATTTATCAAACTACCAAATTAAAAATGTAACTAAAACATGGCTTAAGAGTTTCGACTACGATGATGTTGAAGGTTTGGTGTGGGTAACGGCTTAGTTTAGGTTTTAAACGAATGAATACTCATAACTAGATACACGAATGGGTCAAAGGGCACACGAATACTCATAATTATACACACAAACACACTCTCTCTCTCTCTCACACACACACACACACACACACACACACACACACACACACACACACACACACACACACACACACACGCACGCACACACACACACACACACACACACACACACACACACACACACACACACACACACACACACACATATATACACACACGCATGGATGCACGCACGCACACACACTCACACACTCACATATACACACACCCATAAACACAATTAACAAAATTTATTATGTAAATATGTTTCAACACTTCTGTGTATGAATGATACATTTGCTAACTGTAAAGGATTATTGTGTCATTGTTTTTTGGGAAGGAACTGATTCCCAACATACAGTTCACGCTAGTTTGGGAATCAGGGCTTGCACCTAAATTGTATGCATCCTTGGTTCAATAAAGAAATTATTATTATTATTATTATTATCTATTTCTCTTCGGTAACAAGTGATACCTAATTTGTCCCTTCTTGCGTTTCGGTTTCCTTTCGGTTACAATGGCCCACATCACATGATATAAAATCGGTGTATTATATGTACGATTGTATTACATATATGATGTACTCTAACTGATTTCAGTCATAGCAGCTATTCTCAATGGAGACTAGCTAACTACGCAGGAGATGTCATATAGTGCACTGTGTGTGCTACAAACACAGATTCACACTCCGTTTCTTCACTCTCACAATCCGTTGGGACGACGGCTATCCGACTCGACCGGGGAGAGAACCGGTGGTTTTATGTGTTATTCGAGGCACTGGGGGTTAAGACTCCAAATTCCAAACTTTAGGCTGTTATTTAACACTTCTATTACCAGAAAAACTCGATAGTTTTCTGATCCGATCCAGGAATCAAACTCGTGATCTCTTGTTCGGCAGTTACATACGCTAACCGCTTGGCCAGCAAGGCAGTTAACTGACAAGGAATATTTGTAAACCTTTCTTGAATATAAATAGTGAAAACAGTATTTGAATGTATTGCTTAATTTGAAAAGATCTAAACGAAGAAAAATTAAAAGCGAATACATTGCATGTAAAATGTCTTAGAAAATGCGATTTGTAGGTATAATTGATAGCCCCGTCGGCAATCGTTGCTGCCATGCTGGCGGGTGAAGAGGGCTGAGCCTGCAGTGGTCTCTTTCTGTGAAGTTGTTACGCTCCAGAAAGAGACCGTTGAACGGGATCGGGAGAGGGCCGATCCCGGGCCTGATTAGGTGCGGCGTTGATTCTGAAGGGGACCTGAAATAATATGGTCCTGGTCCCCTTTAGAGTAAGATGCCTGAGACCGGACGCCGGGGTGGTTTCTAGTGGAATCAAAAATATAATCCTGGCTCCTGCGTCCCTGAGGAGCCAGCGATCCGAAGGGATGTTCCACCCTGACAAAAAGATAAAATGAAACATAGGTATAATTGATAGAAAAATTTCAAGTATAATTGCTATAGGAAGGGCTATTCTTTTTGGCGTGTATTTTGCACGTTTGTTTTTTACTCTTCTCTACGTCTTTCATCGACTTACTTTTGCCACAAGACGTGGGTGCCAATTAAGATAAATTAGATTTAAGACAGAATATAATAAGAGAATATAATATATAATATAATATAAGAAATTTAACTTTGTTTGTTTTTTTTTGGACTTCTGATATTATAGTATATTTATAACCATAGTAGCTTTTATCCACGGCTCTTTATGTAGATTGTCACGGTAAATAGTAGCTTATATTAACTTGTAACAATCAAAACAGTTACGTATTTATGTCACATTTGTACTAATATTGTTTTTTTTTTATTGTAAAGTTGCACGTTTATTTTAACCGCGTTATACTTGTATATAAATATATAAAACTCTTTCTAAAATCCACAGCGTCTCCCAAAGGCAAGCAGAATCGGAATCCAATATTGAATGCGGTACGCGTGCCAGCGACAACGAGAGGCTTGCACTCATCTACAATGGGAAGACCTACACGAGAGGTGACCTGCCTTGGCTGGTGGCTATTTACAGGAAAAACGGGGGCAGTCTTAGTTTTATATGTGGTGGGACGCTTGTCTCGAATAGACATGTTATTACTGGTGAGTTTAAGATTTCAACTGCCTTCTACGGCATTGTTATTAAGAAATTTCAATTGTCGATAATAATCCGAATAGTAATGAGAACTACATTTTTAAAGGGCCAAGTGTTGGTTCAGCTTAAAAATGTGTATGAGTTATAAAACGATTTAATCCGCGGTCGCACCTATTGTATATTGTATACCTTGTTGTTCTAGCAGTTACAATCAAAAGATCTCCAGTTCGATTCACGGGTCGCGCGAGAAAAGTGTTATCAAATTTTTCTGATTATAGGAATGCTTAACAAGAGCTCGAAGTTTGGAAGTTGGGGTCTTAACCCTCGTGCCTCGAAAGCACGTAAGTTAAATCGATCCTATGGCTAATCTCTCATCGGTCGTGTCTAATAGTCGTCCCATCGGATTATGAGAGCAAGAGAACAGAGGGTGCACCTATGTTTGCGCATTATGTGTATGCAAGGAACGCCTCCATTAAACAGACGTGATAGGCACACAGTAGGTGCGACCACGGTTCTACCTTGACCATTTTCATACCTAGGCATTTCTGGATTTCTATCTGAATTATTTCCTTTTTTCATCCTTTTTAGACTCCTTTTTACGTAGTCGGATTAAAGTTTTTTAAACCATATTTTTTATTGTATTCAGATTATTTTCACATCCTAGAAATACAAAATTAACGATGACGCGTTCTAGGTTTTATGGATTAGATGTATTAAAGTGTATATACATATAAATGATTTTGACAAATAAAAATCTCTGCTTATTTTATGATGTAAAAAAATTATTAAATGTTATCAGCTGCTAACTGCATGCGGTATGGCAATGTAAAGTCTGGAATAGGAGACCTTGTGGTGAAAGTCGGAGTTCATAAGCTTGACGATTGGGATGATGAGAATACCGTCACCAGAGCTCTGATTGACGCCAAAATACATGAATCGTTCAACGCCACTACGCTTGAAAGTAAGTGTTTAGTTAAAATTATACTGAAATTGATATACAATTTAAAAATCATATATGGCATCTATTACAAAATTACATATGATTTTTACGATTCTAGCCTAGTCAGTCTAAGGACGGGTAGCTATTCTTAGTACATTGAGACATCTCTGTACCACGGAGAGCAGGTCCGTTTCGGTTGTCATCTCAGCAGCTTGGCAGCCGTTACGAGTAATAGAGTTTTTAGATTTCCAACAAGTCTTTCTACGGAATTGCGATATTGCTTAGTACGTCGGTTCCGGAGGTCTGATGGTAGTCACTTCGCGTTTAGACTTTTATCGACCCCAATCTAGTTTGAGGAAAAGGTTCGAAGGAAGAAGAATTATTTTAGCAGTTGTTTGTTTACTTATCGTATGTAGAGTTATGATTTTGCATCTGCATCTAAAATCTATTCATTTTTGACAGATGATATTTTGGTGCTGACATTTACTAAACGAGTCAAATTCAACGCGTTCATAAGACCAGCCTGTTTGTGGAACGGCGATGCCTCTCTCAACCGAATTGTAGGGGCTTCTGGAATTGTAAGTATTGTTCAATTTGGTTAAGTTTACTTACACCCTTAAAAGTAATTCTATAATTTATATTTTCTCGTTTCGTTTTCTCGTTTTCTCGTATATTTTTAGTGTATGACAATACACTAAAAATATATGAGAAAACGGTTAAAAACGGCTAGATGGCTGTTATACCTTTTACGTCCCCAAGCGAGGTGTGATAAAGCATCTACTAGGCCGGCATAGTGTGGGTCACCATACTGTATTGTCTGCATCCACAACGAGTATAGTGACCACAACTCTTGGATTCTATTCATGTTTTTCATCAAACAGAGTTGAGTTACTTTGGCAGGTTCTTAAGTTGAAAAAAAAAATAGATGTTGACTTGTGAGTATACTATGAGTATATAAAGTTCACACAACGACTCTGGTGCACGATGTGAACAAGACGTTATAAATTTTTCGAATACTAGACGACCTCTAAAAAATTAAGTTTTTTTAATTTAAACTTGTTAGTCGTTGGAACTATTTATTAGTAGAATTTGAAAAATTCGTTCTGAATTTGAGGGCATAATTCTTTGCCTAACTAACTTCACTTTGCTTACATATTACGGTTTATGCTAAACATTACAGTATTTGGGGTCACCGTAATGTGTAACTTTGTAGAAGCTTGGTTTCTTCTATGATCACCGATCGCCTGTCTGACACCCTCTTCCTATATAGTCATTGTTCGTCACATGATCAATGTAACCTAACATACATTTGTCTGGTTTAATTTAGTTTCCAAAAATAATCACAGTAAAACTATACAACTATCCAACTATCCTACAGGTAGCAGGTTGGGGTTCCCAGAAAAATCAAGATCCTGGAATCGGCGAGCCTCAACTAGTAAATGTGCCCATCGTCAAAATGGAAACGTGTCGATCCAGCAATATAGTATTCCACAAAATCACGTCCGATAAAAGCTTTTGTGCAGGTACGCTTAGTCAAATATAAATATTTTGAGGTATCTTCTCCATTTTTTAATTAATTTCAATAATTTTTTAAAGGTTAAATCTCAGGTTTCATCAATTTATACTTGAAAAACATAGTCTACCTCTAAAATTTTCTAGAACACAGCTTATTGTACTTTATCGGTATTTGGGGCTTAGACTTAGGATTTATTTTATCAGTATCTTTCTTTAAAAGTTAATTATGATACGTATTTTTCTAGAACAAATATAAGTTATCTGTTCCTACAGAAAACTCATATTTCATTATTCCTATTCAAACCTTATTCCTATAATGCATTTGTGATTTTATTTAGAAAATTGTACGACACCTAATTTCTTTCACAGGAGACCGTAACGGCTCGGGTCCTTGTAAAGGCGATTCCGGTGGCGGCTTCTACATTTTAGACGGAGGCAAGTGGAGGCTCAGAGGCATCGTCTCTTTCTCTCTTCGTGACTTATATGGCTCCTGTGACCTAAACGACTACGTAGTATTCAGCGACGCAGCAAAGTACCTACCTTGGATCAGACAAGCCTTAAACAAGGATTATTTTGATTAAATAGACATTTTAAGTAGTCTAAAACCGTTAAACTCCAAATAAGTCATAGTGTTATGCATGTAGCATTGTGCCGTATTCCAATCTACTTCTTTTTTTTCTTTCTGCTTCTCTCTTTCTAGTAGTAGTCTACTAAATGTACTATTAAAGCTCGAGAAAAACCTACACAACACGTTTTTTACATTATGTAAGCGAGTGCGTTATCAAAATCAATACTGTATTAGTGTTGCCACTTATTAAATTTGTTGTTTTCTAGTAGTTATCTTGTAAATACTACTATTACTCGAGGAAAAAAATATTGAAACAACTATACAGGCTGACTGGTGAGATACCTTCAATACTTATGGAGAGTACTCGGTACTCGATTCTCGTTAACTTGATATAAAAAAAAATAGGTGCTTATTTTTTATCGAAATGTCTCTAAAAATAAGTGAAATTTGGATATCGCGACCGGCGCGGCGACACCCACCCCCGCTCTCCATCCCGCTACATAGGCAACAGCTGTACAGTGTAGGTACCTATGTATTCTGTGTTGATAGACACGTGCGGCCGCGCGGTGTCCAAGTATTCCGCAGTTAAATACTGGACTCTCGGTGTACTGTGTACGAAATTTACTAAGAAGTTATTTAATATTTCGTTTTTATGTTATTTTATTTCATGATATATGTTCGCATACTATCACGTCCTCAAATATTGAAGGTATCTCACCAGTCAGCCTGTATAAATTCGTATATTCAATTTTGGGTTTGCTGATTTTGCACATTGATAGCGCTAACAGTGTGTTAATGTTATTCTACACTAAAATTAATGATTAAATATCGTAACTTTAACACATTCATAGTTCTTAAGACGTTATAGTACATTGTTCATGTGCAAAAATATAGGACGAGACTAGAATAGAATACAGCTGAATTAAAGGTCTGTTATTGATTTAACACTTTTATAGAAATTTTAAACTTTTCTATTATAATACTATATAATAATATATATAATTACTATACAGAGTTACTAATGCAATTTAAAAAACATTTTTGTAGAATGTAATAAAATATTTTTATGTAGATAAAACATATTGTCTTTATTGCTTAGCTATTTTCTGAAAAATAATTTTAAGTACCTCTCTAATACATCCTCATAGTAAGAGCCTTTGTTCAATGATCAGTCAAAATATACATTTGTATGTATATATTGTATAAAATTTACGAATATAATTGGAAATAACAATTTTTCCAATTTGACACTTTCACTGTGTATCGACCAAATTATCCAATTTAACACTAAAAAATTTTCATGCAATTTATTATCGCTTGTATAGACCTAGTACCATTTTGCGGCAATATGTCTCCATTCGTGCCACGACGCCACGACATCGGCGTAGTGTCGCGTTGCGATCAAAGTTGTGGTGTTCATAATGACAGTACGCCTATATGCGTTTTAATGAAATTGAAATGAGAACTAAAATGTTTTTTTAAGCAAATAAAATCAAATAAAAAATAAGACAAACATCAAAAGTTAACAAATATATATGTAATTGTAAGACTGACACTGGCTATATGAAAATTTCAAGAATCAAGTATTAACAAATTTAAGCCCGGCAAAGACTCACTATACAGGCGTATTTAAATGGCAAATTTGTTTGGGATTAATGCTTTGCTGCTCACCCCGGCATTTACGTTCCTATAATTGTTGCTATGTTTGAAAGTGATTGAATATTTAATTTATTATTGTATTTTACATTTGACGTGTTTTGATTTTGTTTATTTTCTTCTCAATTTTAGTTGATAGTGACTTTATTTACGTATGTAAATGTGAGTATAGTGTAGGCCTGTAATTTTAGGTTATTTTAACTAATTTCCTGGTAGTTTTGAGTGTTTCTGCTGTCTATCCAAATGTCCTGTTGGCGGTAATGCTGCGCTTCGGGACCTTAATCTTTGACGGTTTGGGATCAAGATGACTGGGGCTCGTATGCCGTCTGTATGTATATGCCAACTCAAAATTACGGTCCCTTCTTCAGAAAACCAACCCGAATTCTACACTGTACTCGTATAGTTTTATTTTTTATTTAACATTGTTTACGGACTTAAAAAAAAGGCGACTCTGTGGTTTGTTTCGGCATTTCTTCCCGGACGGAGTCTCAGAAAAAGCCGGCATTTTCTAATTGTGAAGTCCAACGCGTAGAAATATCTGTAAAGACTTACAAAATAAATTTATTTATCAATCAACAACCTTTTACAGTCCGCTGCTGGACATAGGCCTCTCCTTAGCATGGAGGTTTAGACCCACTATACCACGCTGGCCAGACGGGTTGGAATAGGGTTTGTTTCAAGTTTTCCTTCTCTTTGTAGTAATATTTTCCTGAATAATTTGTTCCTTTAGTCGTTCCTCACGACACCTACGGGATGAATAGGGGTGGTAACACTATGTATTCTTAATCCGTCACCATAAGGACTATCAAGTGATTATTTCATTATTATTACAATGTAACATATAGGCCACTAAAATCGACAGCCGTGGTAGCTGCCTATCTCAAATGAGTTATCATTGTTGCCAACAAGATGGCGTACTATTGGCAATTTTCTTTATCTACCAATAAAATTTTGCTCTGCTTCTAAATACATAATGAGTATGGTGACCACAACTCTTAGATTCTATTCATGCTTTCCATCAGGCACAGTAGGGTCACTTTGGCAGGCTCTTAATATAGAAAAAGAAATCAATAATAAGAAATCTGACACACAACGCCATCTAGTTTTAAACTTAGCAAAATTTTAAGTATAGTAAGTTTAGAAAACGTAGGAATGTGTTTTAATAATGCAGTTTTAAGTTTTAAAATGTGATAACCACGTAAAAAATAGGACGATTCACTTTATAGACGGTACAAATACCATAACGATTCATTACGTATTGTCAGCGGTTCGGAAGCTGCTGTTCACCTTTATTGATTAATAAGAAGATTATAAGCTGTACATAAAGTTGACGTTTTAATTTACCGAAAATGATTTATTACTTAGCAACCTAACGATACTAAATAATTGAACATAACAAACTGCAAACCGCTTAAATTATAAAAGTTTTTATAGACTATACTAAAATATAATCATGTTATGTAAATGATTATAAAATTGCAAAATCTTATAATTTTTTTATTCTACTAAGGCCGCGGTTTCGCACAGGTACAATGAAAATATTAATATAATGTGAGTACATATTAGCCCGCCTCTTGAATCACCACAGAACATACGAATATACATTAAAGTGCGATCAGTGGTAAATCCCAAGAGATTCTTTGACACCTATATGCACATATAAACGGTTATTAACATTATACACATATAACAAAGTCTTAACTTAAAGTAACTTTTACTGGCGTAGCGTTTTATTTGCGCATTGCTGTTTTGAAGGTGGTAGGACGACGCCGTAGTGATGTTGTTTTTTCGATAGTAATTAAATTGGTTACATTTTAAGTAATGGCTCCCACTTTTAAATACTATTATCCTAATTTTTTGTATCAAAACTACTGTCCTGGCAATGGACTAAGCAAATGATACTAGATTTATTACGAAAACTAAGATTTGTTTAGTCAAAAGATAAGGAATGTCTAGT
Source organism: Hypercompe scribonia (assembly GCA_949316085.1). Classification (NCBI taxonomy): domain Eukaryota; kingdom Metazoa; phylum Arthropoda; class Insecta; order Lepidoptera; family Erebidae; genus Hypercompe; species Hypercompe scribonia. The sequence continues at coordinate 72,591 of CASGGM010000005.1, forward strand.
GACTAAAGTTATGATCTTAAAAAAATGATTCAAAGCCTTTGATCTTATGTGTTTGAATTCTAACTCTGTGTCTTAGCACTCATTGTTTTCGTCTCGTGTATGTTTCTACAGGCCCTCGCGACACACGATTTATGCCTAATGCGGGGATCTATAAAGCTCTTCAAAATAATCTCCATAATTTACGATGTATTTATGAGTAATTTGTAATAGTTTGGTTACATCACTACTGTGTTCGAAATATTTCCGTGTAAACTATTTCGAGATATTCACGCAGAAAGTAGCTCATTGCTTGCTTTCGTGGTAGCAATGTAGTTAGTACTCAAATTTAACACGCAATGTATGATCATTGTTGTACATTAGATCATAACCGTTTTTTATGTGTACTACATAATACTTTGTGATTTTTTGTCAATATAACTTAACAACAAAAGTTTTTAGACTTACCAATGATACGGTATGTTTCCTTTTGATAAATTGCAGTCCTGGCCTCTTTTTAGGCACATAATTATAGCACAGCTCGTCATAGCGATTATTTTTAAACTGAGCTACGTTCCCGGCAAAAAATAAAACGTAAGTACACGTGTTTTCAGAGATATATCTCGACTAGGCACAGATACTCGCTCATGGGTCCAGCGCCCTTGCTCTGCCCACATCACATTTCTACTTTTCTGTTTTCTTTCATATCAGTAAGGATTTGAATTTTTAAGTAATTTTAAGATAGAAGTGGATTTACAATTTCATTATATTTTACTTTATGTTTTATTGCCTAGAATGCTGTCATTTGTAAGCGTATATACTTACATGTATAAGCATTGAAAAACACGTTGAGTGTAACATGAAGAACCAAATTAAATGTAACTAAATCTAACATGTTTTCACTTACATAACCCTGAGTTATTACTATTGTTAATTCGTTTAAAAGATAAATATCATAACTTCTGTGGCCATTGGTGTCGTTCTGACAAGCAGTTACTTTTTGCGCTTCGCGCCAAGAACTGGTATTTCCAAAACGTGTTTCGCGCAACACATTTTCCAAATTCAAATAGTTATACCCGTAGTCTGGCTTAAAGAGATAAAATCATACACGCTTATTACATGTCTATTTTTCCCGCCCGAAATATTTTACACGTATTTTATTGATTACAAATTATATTATCACATTCAAATTTATACTTATATGTATCGTTTGATTATCCCTGTGTTTAGTCAGTTTATACAATAGTCTTTCAAGAACCAGTATTGTGTTTGATGGTTTCGCAACTGTTGTGGCATCTTTTACATACATCGGTAGGAAGGTTAGGAACATGGATTATGTGTTTATGATAGTTAGGGGTATCAGTTACCTGATCTTGAATGACGATCACAAAAGCCCTGGTTTCTGGGAAAAGTTTATTATTATTTTCCTATCATAGTTTATGTGTATATAAGTGTGGTGACTTCCACATACAGCGCAAATAGAAAAACATACTACAGCGTCATCTCATCATACGGAGTATAATGAACAATGTAGTAACTACTAATTCTGTTTCGTGATACAGAGATTCGTGTGATAATTGACATATATACAACATCCCAACATCAACCGTTGGGCCGTGACCCGCCAGGTATCACCTTACCTGGTCGGAGAATCCTCCCTTTGTGTCGTAGGGACATGACACCCGTTCCCTCTACATAAGCATTATTTATACGCCTGATGAATAATTGGTGTTAATTGATTTTCCATTAAATCATAGTGAAATATTTAAAATAATCAGTTGAAAGCGAGGAATGGAAAGAGTTTATAACTTCTTTCAAACCCTTTACCCATTGATGATTACTGACATTTAGGCGTTCATGGGAGGCGGTAGTTACGTTCCATAAGGTGACTCCTCTACTCGTTGCTCCCTTAGATCATAAATAATAATTATAATTAATAAAAGCTCAAAAAAAGGTTGCAAAACAAACAAATAAACATACAGATGAAGCTAATAAACCACGTTAAAAATACAAACGAAAAATAATTAAGAACAAAAGATTTCGTTCGTAACATATTAGAGTCAAATCAACTATGTAACTTTTATACATATTTGGAATAAAAAGAAAAAATTCATAATAGAAATAAAGAATGCAAAACATTTTAAATTATTGTGTCTTCTATAAACTAGTTTGATAAATACCTGTTTTATATTAATGCAGTTTTGTTTGCATATTTTATCGCAACAAACTCAAATATTTGTTGTTACTAACATATATTATCATACCATTACCATAATGCTTTGAAACAAAAACTAATAGGTAAAGACATTTACCCGCGCGTACGTCAGCGGGTAGCTATAGTGTGTGTAGGTGCTTATTCGTATTTAAGACCTTTATAGACGACGTCTTGGAGAACGAAAAGGGCTAGTTAGGACTTATCTTTTTGAAATTCCCTTTAATATTTCTAAATAGATAACTTTCTTATTGTTCCTAAAGTAACTATCTAAAAGTCAACGACAAAGAAGTGAAAGCTCAGAAAATAGTATCCAAAGATAAAACTATTTGTAATTTATACAAAGCATGTTAGTGATATATAGGGATTTACGACGTGTGCAAAAATTTATGGTTAGGGCCATATTATTTTTAAATGTCACCTGTCACTGATTACTCAACTAAAATTTGACTACCAAAAGGTGAATAAAAAACGTTAAAAACGTTATCAAATTAAACGTTAGCTAAATTATTTAAGTACATAAAAATATTACTTTTATTAAATCGTGTGTACTTTAAGCAGTCTGCGGGTATACCTAATATATATGTATACGCATATAGAGACAATACTTTCTTACATATACAGGCTGACTGGTGAGATACCTTCAATATTTGAGGACGTGATAGCATGCGAACATATATCATGAAATAAAATAACATAAAAACGAAATATTAAATAACTTCTTAGTAAACTTCGTACACAGTACACCGAGAGTCCAGTATTTAACTGCGGAATACTTGGACACCGCGCGGCCGCACGTGTCTATCAACACAGAATACATAGGTACCTACACTGTACAGCTGTTGCCTATGTAGCGGGATGGAGAGCGGGGGTGGGTGTCGCCGCGCCGCTCGCGATATCCAAATTTCACTTATTTTTAGAGACATTTCGATAAAAAATAAGCACCTATTTTTTTTTATATCAAGTTAACGAGAATCGAGTACCGAGTACTCTCCATAAGTATTGAAGGTATCTCACCAGTCAGCCTGTATAACTGCCCCGTTGGTCCAACGGTTAGCGTTTGCGACTGCCGATCAAAAGTTCTCGAGTTCGATTCTCAAATCGAACCTAAGTGTTATTGGGTTTTCTGATTATGGAAATATTTAATCACAACCCGGAGTTGGGAAGTCGGAGTCTTGACCCCATTGCTTCATAGAGCACGCAAAGCCGTTGGTACTACGAATAGTCATCCCATCAGACTATGAGAGTGAAGGAACAGAGAGTGCACCTGTTTGTGCGCACCCTCTTGTGTACTTCTCGTTGGTCGGTCTCCGTAGAGATAGATCGCTGCGATCAATATTGGCTAGGAGTACATTGTTACATATAAATCTTAATTTTTTCCATGAAAGCATAGGTGTGACTTTAAATAACGCACGGATTTCAACAAAATTTGGTGACTGACCATTTTTAGCGCATACTACTTTAAAATTGACATAATATTTTTGTTTTTTGCCCACCAAGAACTGTGCAAGTAAAGCTCACCTAAGCTGATCGACGAACGAGATTCTGACAAACAAAACATCTCGCCAATCAAACCGACCAAAATACTCACGAAAAGTGTATTTTTAAAACACTTCTGTCTGCCCTTTCGGGGAAATATGTTCCTAATTTCACTTAGGGTTGACGTAATATTTCCCGTTCCACTCGTAAGGAGCTAAAGCACTGGATTTATATTATTTTTTATAGATTTAGCAGATTAGCAGCAAAAGCAGAACAATAGGTGATTAGTCACGTAACGTGTAACTATAATGAGCAATATCATACTAATATCATACTGATCTATAAAATATACTCGTATATTATAATTATGTAAGACTATTATCCGTCACCACACGGACAGTTATAACTTTGTACAGCAATAATAAGTCAGAATGAACACTTCCGTAAGTCAAACAAGTCAGAGTCGTATATCCGCGTGTCCATTCTGTGACTGGAGAGGCTAGTTTAATTATTTTGTTTATTAATGTTTGTATTAAGCACATTTTCGTGTGGTGACAGACTAAGAATACAGAATGTCACCACCCTTACTCTTCCCATGGGTGTCATAAGAAGCGACATAAGGGAACAAAATATGTAAGACAACATCACTGCAAAGAGAAGGAGAACTTGAAAAGAATCCGCTACCGCGGGCACCATCTGCGATCAGAGAGTTTATCCCTATTTTAGGCGACGTACGGTACACACGGACGTCGCCTGCTCGTGGCTGGCCATGGTAGCGGATAGAGGGGAAAGCCACGCACCTGCGACCACACTCAAGGCGGCATGAGGCGTTGGTACGTGCACCTCTGCCGCCTGGTTAGCCGGCGGCGAATTGGGTCCGAGTGGAGATCGTCCTCCTGGGCCTTCTAGGCCGCCTCTTTCTACGAAATTACGTCTTTGCAGAAGGTTGCGACCACGGTAAAACAACTGTCGCTACCGACCATGGAGCGTATGACGGCCGGTAGCGAGAGATCTCCTCCAATAACTGCAGTGAGGACCCCACGCTGTGCCGCCCAGGCGGAACAAACCGCCATCGTGTGCTGAACCGAGTCCTCACTGCAGTCGCAGTGGTGACAGGCGGGACTCAGTGCAAAGCCAGCACGTGGAACTTTTTTATTTTTGAAAAAGACCCTGTACCAACCGTCTGGCCAGCCTGGTATAGTAGGCCAAATCCTCCTTTCGAAGGAGAGGATAATGAAGCACATTTTGTATCCTACCTTTTCGAAGATACGGACGTGCTTGTATGTGTGAGTAAATTTATACTTACATACTTATGCAGAAATTTACATGCATAACTAACAGAAGAAAATGATTGATGACCATGGAAATAAAAGAATACCTACTTCTGTACTTACTGACAATTATGTATTTTGTTTTCCTGTTTTAAGAAATAGTTGTTTATCGGGTTTTGTTTATTCAAAATGTTAAATGAAATTAGTGTCAAATTTTTTTAGGAAGTCAAGAAGTTTAAGGACAGCAACGTATGATATTATTTGCAGTAAAGTACTCTTGCACATAGAGTGGATTTCTCGGAATAGTCTCTGTTACTATTTCAAAGACTACCATATTTTCCATAATTGCCGTTATACAATTAAGAAAATTCTGATAGAGGAAGCAACAGTAAATTCAGGATGCCTCCTACAACTTATAGTTCGATTTTTTTAATATTAAATCCTCGTTTTCCTGACAAAATTTTATTTTTTCCAATGAATGGTCCATAAAAGGAATATTTTATAAATCAGACAGGAAAAGTTCAAAAGTATATAAGCATTTTCTTATCTAATAAGTAGATAGAAGTTCCTCTCATTGGGTTACGCATTTTAGTGGGAAACTTTTTACTTACTGCTTAATCGTGTACGTACTAGTTTTTAACGCATCTTGTGTTCTAATAAATAATGTTTGCGTGCAGCAGCAACCGGCTCCCGAGTCACAAGACCATCATCTTGACCAAACGCGATAGTCTATTGCAAAAAAATCATGTTTTGTTTTGTGTTTATCGCTAATAAGGCTGCTAATATGTTTAACACAGAGCCGCTTTAACATCCGCGGAAAGAAGTTGTCTCGCGGAAATTTGAGCAAAAAAAATTCAAACATTTGGACCTAAACAATTGAAATGGCAAACTTCAATCTATTGTGTGCTTATATTTTAGTGTTAGTTTTAAACATAGGTTTAGCGCATAATCAAAGTCTTCCGGCATGTAAGGTTATATATACCTGGGATGACAAGTCTAGATTTTATAGAACAATTGTAGTGACAGGAACAAATAAAGTGACGCAGCTTGTACTAGAGGCCAGATTTTTTGCAGTAGGATTGCCCTCTGTAAGTATTCTGAATATATTATATATTTTGTTTCCTTAAGAATTAAATTCTAAATTTTGTCACGGAGCCATAAAGTTGTAAATGGATCGTGCTACTACTAGATTTGCGAATATCTTATCGAAGGCAGACAGCGATTGGATTAAGGCGCCACAAGATGGATGTTTGAAGGAACATTCTTTTGTTTAATGTTGGTCAACATAGTATTATGACGTCATATATTTGTTAATACGTTTGGTTGTGAAAAAAATAATTTAGTTAACATAATGTTATTGGCATATAATACTACCGACCGTAAACATGACAATAAACATACGTGGAACAATACAAGCGCACTAATATATTTTTTAATTGAAAAATAATTAGTGAAAATTAAGTTAAGTTAAGTTTCCTTGTGTTTAAACAACAAAATTATAATGTAGGTATTGGTGATGACATTAAACACAAAATTTTATTGTTAACCAAAAATTTTTGAGGTACATAACATGTTGTCGATGGCGTATTATACAGGCTGACTGGTGAGATACCTTCAATACTTATGGAGAGTACTCGGTACTCGATTCTCGTTAACTTGATATAAAAAAAAATAGGTGCTTATTTTTTATCGAAATGTCTCTAAAAATAAGTGAAATTTGGATATTATACTCCCTAAGCTCGCCGCTCGCCGCCGCCGGTATCGATGTAGGTAGGCAACAGCTGTACAGTGTAGGTATCTATGTATTTTGTGTTGATAGACACGTGCGGCCGCGCAGTGTCCAAGTATTCCGCAGTTAAATACTGGACTCTCGGTGTACTGTGTACGAAGTTTACTAAGAAGTTATTTAATATTTCGTTTTCATGTTATTTTATTTCATGATATGTGTTCGCATACTATCACGTCCTCAAATATTGAAGGTATCTCACCAGTCAGCCTGTATTTACAAAAAATAAAAACTTGTTATAACAAAAACTTGTTGTTTAAATTCCAACTAGTGCATGACATTTTACAACTCAAAGAGATAACATCGTTGATTCCATTTAATAAACCCGGTTTTAAGTGTTTAAGATAATATATAACATAGTTACAGTAATATAAAATACTACTAATTATACGAAAAACTGTAATTCATTTTTTTATTTAAATATATATCTGGGATATATACAGATTAATAACTATACTTATTAGCAAATACTTCGTCAAAACTCATTGCACCGTCAACAACTATTGTCCCTCCGAAATATTTTGGTTCATCTTAAGTTTGCCTGTAAGAGATTGCTTTTGGCAATAAGGCCGCCCTTTTCATACTATACATCTGACATTTGGTATACTCTCTTGAAACTATGTAATACGGTGGACAAATAAAGAGTTTTCTATCTATCTTTTTTTTATAACCTTTTTCAATTTTAATTTTGTAAAGTTTAAGCAGCCACCTCACCATTTCTTACTACACCGAGTATTGTGGGTTCGATTCACACACGGGACAATACTTTGAGTTATCTATAAATTGTTATTCTGAGTCTGAGTGCTCTTTGTCTCCTTTACACAAATATATGTAAGGTGCCCAGCGATGTAGGATATGTTTCCTGGTGTGGTGGTTTTCTTAAAAAAAATCTTGAGGCAAGGACTGTCACAGATGTTGCTAATGAAAGATATTTAATACTAAAGATATTTTTAGAGTGATTGATATTTGTTAAATACTTACATAAAAAATATTAGAAAAGAGTACTCACATTGCCACAAGTATTTACGAAGTAACGAAAATGGAAAAGCTTCCATTTCTCTTTCAGGATAGATGAAGAATAAAAATACTCTTCAAATTTGATCATGCCCCTGACTATAAAAAAAAATCCTATATTGCCTTTCTTAATACTTTTACAAAGAGAAATTTCTGTGTCAGTAATAGTGTTTATAAAATTTTTTTCCTCGTCTAAGAAGCATTAAATTTCGTTGAAATTAAGGTAACCTACCTGAGCTACTAAGATATATGTGTTTGGCGCACAAAAAAAGAGAAAATTCTAGATTTTTATCGGTGTAAATGTTTTTGTCCGATGTTATGACAGAGAAGACTATTTATATATATAGCCTCGAGTATGTAAATATATATTTATATATATATACAGGCTGACTGGTGAGATACCTTCAATATTTGAGGACGTGATAGTATGCGAACATATATCATGAAATAAAATAACATAAAAACGAAATATTAAATAACTTCTTAGTAAACTTCGTACACAGTACACCGAGAGTCCAGTATTTAACTTCGGAATACTTGGACACCGCGCGGCCGCACGTGTCACGGAGCGCGCTATCAACACAAAATACATAGATACCTACACTGTACAGCTGTTGCCTACCTACATCGATACCTCTCCCCATGTTAATGCATGAATGCTAACTTTGATAAAATAGCATGATCTGTTTTCCCTTCATACTTTAATCCTGGCTTAGGACAGGCAAAAATACCTAGGTAATCACTAATTTGTTGACTGAATAAATAGTAGGTATTGAGACAAGGTTCAATCTAGAATAACTGAAAAGTTAAATAGCCTTGGTATTTTCGGCGTATTTAAAAAATGGAATCATACCTATTTACAATGATTGAATTGATTAAAATTAGACTAACGTATTACATATTTACACTAATCTTAAAAGTTGTTCAAAATGTGTACCGCCTCGTGTGATGCATAGTTCGGCACGTTTACGCATATTGTCTTTAAAGAGATTTTAAACGAACGGATCACTTTTAACAGTCTCAAAAGCACTTATTATTTTCGTTTTTAATTCTTCCCTATTTGCATACTCCGTAGCGTACACAAGACGTTTTACCTCGCCCCATAAATAAAAGTGTAACGGAGTAAGGTCTGGAGAGCGAGCTGGCCATGGCACAGGCCCACCGCGACCAATCCAGTTCTCCCCGAAGCTACGGTTTAGGTACTCACGTACTTGCGTCTGATAATGTGCGGGCGCTCCGTCGTGCTGATAAAATAGGTTTCGATGATAACTCAGCGGCACATCATCGAGCATATTGTTCATCACACTATTTAAAATGTTTATGTATGATGCACTATTGAGTCTTCCTTCGATGAAATACGGTCCTAACAAACAGTTATTGAGGACACCGGCCCACACATTAACACTAAATCTGTGTTGATAAGCGTCCTGTCGCGTAACGTACGGATTGGAATGACTCCACCAATGTTCATTGTGCACGTTA
>OX438988.1:0-12500 GCA_949316085.1 Hypercompe scribonia
ACCTAACCTAACCTAACCTAACCTAACCTAACCTAACCTAACCTAACTACCTAACCTAACCTAACCTAACCTAACCTAACCTAACCTAACCTAACCTAACCTAACCTAACCTAACCTAACCTAACCTAACCTAACCTAACCTAACCTAACCTAACCTAACCTAACCTAACCTAACCTAACCTAACCTAACCTAACCTAACCTAACCTAACCTAACCTAACCTAACCTAACCTAACCTAACCTAACCTAACCTAACCTAACCTAACCTAACCTAACCTAACCTAACCTAACCTAACCTAACCTAACCTAACCTAACCTAACCTAACCTAACCTAACCTAACCTAACCTAACCTAACCTAACCTAACCTAACCTAACCTAACTAACCTAACCTAACCTAACCTAACCTAACCTAACCTAACCTAACCTAACCTAACCTAACCTAACCTAACCTAACCTAACCTAACCTAACCTACCTAACCTAACCTAACCTAACCTAACCTAACCTAACCTAACCTAACCTAACCTAACCTAACCTAACCTAACCTAACCTAACCTAACCTAACCTAACCTAACCTAACCTAACCTAACCTAACCTAACCTAACCTAACCTAACCTAACCTAACCTAACCTAACCTAACCTAACCTAACCTAACCTAACCTAACCTAACCTAACCTAACCTAACCTAACCTAACCTAACCTAACCTAACCTAACCTAACCTAACCTAACCTAACCTAACCTAACCTAACCTAACCTAACCTAACCTAACCTAACCTAACCTAACCTAACCTAACCTACCTAACCTAACCTAACCTAACCTAACCTAACCTAACCTAACCTAACCTAACCTAACCTAACCTAACCTAACCTAACCTAACCTAACCTAACCTAACCTAACCTAACCTAACCTAACTAACCTAACCTAACCTAACCTAACCTAACCTAACCTAACCTAACCTAACCTAACCTAACCTAACCTAACCTAACCTAACCTAACCTAACCTAACCTAACCTAACCTAACCTAACCTAACCTAACCTAACCTAACCTAACCTAACCTAACCTACCAACTAACCTAACCTAACCTAACCTAACCTAACCTAACCTAACCTAACCTAACCTAACCTAACCTAACCTAACCTAACCTAACCTAACCTAACCTAACCTAACCTAACCTAACCTAACCTAACCTAACCTAACCAACCTAACCTAACCTAACCTAACCTAACCTAACCTAACCTAACCTAACCTAACCTAACCTAACCTAACCTAACCTAACCTAACCTAACCTAACCTAACCTAACCTAACCTAACCTAACCTAACCTAACCTAACCTAACCTAACCTAACCTAACCTAACCTAACCTAACCTAACCTAACCTAACCTAACCTAACCTAACCTAACCTAACCTAACCTAACCTAACCTAACCTAACCTAACCTAACCTAACCTAACCTAACCTAACCTAACCTAACCTAACCTAACCTAACCTAACCTAACCTAACCTAACCTAACCTAACCTAACCTAACCTAACCTAACCTAACCTAACCTAACCTAACCTAACCTAACCTAACCTAACCTAACCTAACCTAACCTAACCTAACCTAACCTAACCTAACCTAACCTAACCTAACCTAACCTAACCTAACCTAACCTAACCTAACCTAACCTAACCTAACCTAACTAACCTAACCTAACCTAACCTAACTACCTAACCTAACCTAACCTAACCTAACCTAACCTAACCTAACCTAACCTAACTAACCTAACCTAACCTAACCTAACCTAACCTAACCTAACCTAACCTAACCTAACCTAACCTAACCTAACCTAACCTAACCTAACCTAACCTAACCTAACCTACCTAACCTAACCTAACCTAACCTAACCTAACCTAACCTAACCTAACCTAACCTAACCTAACCTAACCTAACCTAACCTAACCTAACCTAACCTAACCTAACCTAACCTAACCTAACCTAACCTAACCTAACCTAACCTAACCTAACCTAACCTAACCTAACCTAACCTAACCTAACCTAACCTAACCTAACCTAACCTAACCTAACCTAACCTAACCTAACCTAACCTAACCTAACCTAACCTAACCTAACCTAACCTAACCTAACCTAACCTAACCTAACCTAACCTAACCTAACCTAACCTAACCTAACCTAACCTAACCTAACCTAACCTAACCTAACCTAACCTAACCTAACCTAACCTAACCTAACCTAACCTAACCTAACCTAACCTAACCTAACCTAACCTAACCTAACCTAACCTAACCTAACCTAACCTAACCTAACCTAACCTAACCTAACCTAACCTAACCTAACCTAACCTAACCTAACCTAACCTAACCTAACCTAACCTAACCTAACCTAACCTAACCTAACCTAACCTAACCTAACCTAACCTAACCTAACCTAACCTAACCTAACCTAACCTAACCTAACCTAACCTAACCTAACCTAACCTAACCTAACCTAACCTAACCTAACCTAACCTAACCTAACCTAACCTAACCTAACCTAACCTAACCTAACCTAACCTAACCTAACCTAACCTAACCTAACCTAACCTAACCTAACCTAACCTAACCTAACCTAACCTAACCTAACCTAACTAACCTAACCTAACCTAACCTAACCTAACCTAACCTAACCTAACCTAACCTAACCTAACCTAACCTAACCTAACCTAACCTAACCTAACCTAACCTAACCTAACCTAACCTAACCTAACCTAACCTAACCTAAACCTAACCTAACCTAACCTAACTAACCTAACCTAACCTAACCTAACCTAACCTAACCTAACCTAACCTAACCTAACCTAACTAACCTAACCTAACCTAACCTAACCTAACCTAACCTAACCTAACCTAACCTAACCTAACCTAACCTAACCTAACCTAACCTAACCTAACCTAACCTAACCTAACCTAACCTAACCTAACCTAACCTAACCTAACCTAACCTAACCTAACCTAACCTAACCTAACCTAACCTAACCTAACCTAACCTAACCTAACCTAACTAACCTAACCTAACCTAACCTAACCTAACCTAACCTAACCTAACCTAACCTAACCTAACCTAACCTAACCTAACCTAACCTAACCTAACCTAACCTAACCTAACCTAACCTAACCTAACCTAACCTAACCTAACCTAACTAACCTAACCTAACCTAACCTAACCTAACCTAACCTAACCTAACCTAACCTAACCTAACCTAACCTAACCTAACCTAACCTAACCTAACCTAACCTAACCTAACCTAACCTAACCTAACCTAACCTAACCTAACCTAACCTAACCTAACCTAACCTAACCTAACCTAACCTAACCTAACCTAACCTAACTAACCTAACCTAACCTAACCTAACCTAACCTAACCTAACCTAACCTAACCTAACCTAACCTAACCTAACCTAACCTAACCTAACCTAACCTAACCTAACCTAACCTAACCTAACCTAACCTAACCTAACTAACCTAACCTAACCTAACCTAACCTAACCTAACCTAACCTAACCTAACCTAACCTAACCTAACCTAACCTAACCTAACCTAACCTAACCTAACCTAACCTAACCTAACCTAACCTAACCTAACCTAACCTAACCTAACCTAACCTAACCTAACCTAACCTAACCTAACCTAACCTAACCTAACCTAACCTAACCTAACCTAACCTAACCTAACCTAACCTAACCTAACCTAACCTAACCTAACCTAACCTAACCTAACCTAACCTAACCTAACCTAACCTAACCTAACCTAACCTAACCTAACCTAACCTAACCTAACCTAACCTAACCTAACCTAACCTAACCTAACCTAACCTAACCTAACCTAACCTAACCTAACCTAACCTAACCTAACCTAACCTAACTAACCTAACCTAACCTAACCTAACCTAACCTAACCTAACCTAACCTAACCTAACCTAACCTAACCTAACCTAACCTAACCTAACCTAACCTAACCTAACCTAACCTAACCTAACCTAACCTAACCTAACCTAACCTAACCTAACCTAACCTAACCTAACCTAACCTAACCTAACCTAACCTAACCTAACCTAACCTAACCTAACCTAACCTAACCTAACCTAACCTAACCTAACCTAACCTAACCTAACCTAACCTAACCTAACCTAACCTAACCTAACCTAACCTAACCTAACCTAACCTAACCTAACCTAACCTAACCTAACCTAACCTAACCTAACCTAACCTAACCTAACCTAACCTAACCTAACCTAACCTAACCTAACCTAACCTAACCTAACCTAACCTAACCTAACCTAACCTAACCTAACCTAACCTAACCTAACCTAACCTAACCTAACCTAACCTAACCTAACCTAACCTAACCTAACCTAACCTAACCTAACCTAACCTAACCTAACCTAACCTAACCTAACCTAACCTAACCTAACCTAACCTAACCTAACCTAACCTAACCTAACCTAACCTAACCTAACCTAACCTAACCTAACCTAACCTAACCTAACCTAACCTAACCTAACCTAACCTAACCTAACCTAACCTAACCTAACCTAACCTAACCTAACCTAACCTAACCTAACCTAACCTAACCTAACCTAACCTAACCTAACCTAACCTAACCTAACCTAACCTAACCTAACCTAACCTAACCTAACCTAACCTAACCTAACCTAACCTAACCTAACCTAACCTAACCTAACCTAACCTAACCTAACCTAACCTAACCTAACCTAACCTAACCTAACCTAACCTAACCTAACCTAACCTAACCTAACCTAACCTAACCTAACCTAACCTAACCTAACCTAACCTAACCTAACCTAACCTAACCTAACCTAACCTAACCTAACCTAACCTAACCTAACCTAACCAGTACTGCGCCCCGCTCCGTCGCGTTAACAGCACTTTTAAGTCGCTCCGTACACAAAAAATTAGACCAGTGGTAAAAGTTTTAGCAGTATAGCAGTGCTATACATCAAAAGACGTAGAACAACGAGATCTACGTCTTAGTGAAAACCGCGAAGAAATCGGACGAAAATTGTGGATTTTTCCTTAAGAAAAACTAAATTTTTGTGTGAAATTGTGACACTTAGTGTTATATCCGCGGAACTAGATCGACGACCTACACTTTGTGAATTGTGGAAAGGAGCGCCCTGCGGAGACCTATCGTTTGAGCCCCCTTTTGGAATTTTCCGCCGAAAAGTGGAAAAGTTACAGGACTTTTTCCAAAAAGGGCGTGGCCACGAGGTCCTTGATCCGGAGGTTTCCGGAGTTAAAAAGTGTACGTAAAATATGTAAAATCACGTGCTCTGCACAATAGAAAAAACCCCGAGAAAATCGAATGAAAATTGCGGTTTTTCCTTGAACTAAAACTTTTTTGGGGGTTATTTTTGATGTAAAAAAGTGATAAAACTCCGGAAAACGATCGACGACCCCTGTGTTTTTTGCTGTGGGAGGATGTGTCTCGGGGATACCCATCTTCTGAGACCCCTTTCAGATTTTTCTGGCTACGTTTGGAAAACTTATACAGGTTTTTCCAAAAACCACGTGGCCACGAGGTCCCTGATCCCGAGCAACCAGGCGGAAGTGAAGTGAGGAGCTGTATGCGGGACCACCTGAGGAGCAGTAAACCGTTTCGGGAAACAAAATAAGTTAAGTGGTTCAAAAGTTACTTGAGTTAGAAGTGAGACATTGTTTTGACAACCCTAGCTCAATAAAAAGATCGACAACCCTACTTTTTTGTGCCTTGAAATTAAAGTTAACAGATTACAGATACTCTTAAAAATTTTTCTTATTAAATTGGTTCAAAAACAGTCGAAATAGAGCATTACAAACTTTTATTAAATAAAAAATTGATATAGACACTATTAAGGGATGAAAATCCCACCCCCAGACTTACAATAAGAAACTCTAACGAAAGACAAAGTGAAAATATACCTAAGGAAAGTTTTTCGACCAAAATTGGACCATAAAGAACGAAGTTATAGAGACTGTAAATTTTTAGGTTTAAGTTAGTATTTAAGTAAATACTATAAGTCTATCGACCAGCAGACGTGGAAGCAGTGCACTTCTAGAAAAAGTTTTTCTAGATTCTAGTAACTGGACAAACTGGGATGAGAACGCTCTCCTTATCGGATTTTTAGGAGCAGTAGGAAGTAAATTAAAACAAAACTAATAAAACCTAAACAAGACCTAGAAAAATTTCTAAACCTCGGTCTCCCCAAACTTCTAGAGCCTATAACTCCGAAGCCAGAGGGCCGATTCGTGATCTGAGACCGCTGAGGTTATTTTTTAAGCTAGCTGATCCCGTTAACTTGAAAAAATTAGCCTTTTTTACATTTTTCAGGGGGGTCAATTTCATTTTCGATTTACGTAACCAAGAATTTAAGGCAAACTTTGAGTCGCCATAACTCAGCCATTTCTGCTCCGATCGGCTTACTCCTTGGTGTCAAACGACTGGCCACGTCGAGATCTATCTGGTGCCGGTACCGAAACGACTCTATGTAGAGTCATTGTAGACCGGTTCTGAAAGTGGAGTTTTGGGGCCAATTGACTTATAGGGTATATACTGCCGACCCAGTAGAGGAGGGCTACAAAGCAAAAAGTGCTCTACCTAGAGATAGACTGCTTGAAAAATTTTTTATAGTGTATAAGAGTGTTAGAAACTAAGTTTACGCTGCGTACCGTGTTTTTTGACCGGTACGCATAGAAATAGACCAACCGGAGAGACACAAACTCTATATAGAGTTTGTCTCTAAATTTATTTCGCTCCATCTTCTTTGTTATTGTTGACTATTGATATTTTTACATATTTTGACTTCACATTACACATAAAACAGGTGCGACTCTATATAGAGTTGCTAAAAAATTTTTATTAAATTATTGTGACGTCAATCTTATTGCTGACCATATGCGTACGTAGTCGTATTCGACTAAAATTTTGGACTCTATACATCCCCTTTACAATCTGACGCATACCTCCAACGAAATGATTGGCATCAGAACCCCGGTCAAAAAGCCCCAGCAGGGGGTCCAGTCACCACCGGAGACGAACGCCTCGGTCTCACCCCGGGAGACGCGCCCGAGTGTGGGGGAAAGCAGGACACAGCGCGATTCAAAAGTAAGGAGAAGTATAGGGGAGTGGGAGGCAGGGAAACCTGAAACTAGGCCCTCTACCCCTTCCCCCCCGAAAAGAGGAATACGCGCTACTTCTCAGCCGAAGTCATGCGAGGTGCCTTCACAAAGGAGGCGCGGGACACCGGTGGCCTCGGAAAGCCCTCCAAAAACCGTAAGGGTAGAGCAGGCGAGTAGAGTCGTCGAAGCCAGGGAGTGCCTGAACAAGGCCAAGCTCCACCTTAATGCCTCACGCAACCTAAAGGCAGACATAAAGGCGGGAGTACTGCAAGCGGTGGACAGACTCTACTTGCTAGTGAAGGAGGCTGAGCAGCAGAGGAGAACACAGGTATCCTCCTCTGATACCCGGAGGCAGGCGCAGGGGGTGAGCGGCGATGAAGGCCAAGACATGGAGAGAGAGACGGACGCCTTAAAAGAAACGATAAAAAACCATACTGAACTGATCCATCGGTGTATGGAAGAGACCCGAAAACTGAAGGTTAACCTCAACCTGATAAGCGAGGTGACGGTGGCACACAGAGGTGTCATGGAGGACTGCGCCAAGCATGGCCAGGCTCTGGACAACCAGCTCAGGCAATCCACGGGACACTATATAGCTGGCAAGAGTCCCTCTTTTGCAGAGATAGCGGCTAACCCCGCGAGGACAACAGCAGTGCAAAAGCCTCTGCACTCGGTGGTAGTGTCATCCACGGATGAAAACGACACCAGTGCAGAGGTCATAGCAAAGATTAGGACGGCTGTCGACGCCAAGAAAGAGGGAATAAGAGTGGACAAACTCAGGAAGGCTAGAGACCAGAAGGTAGTGATCGGGTTCAATACAAAAGAGGAATTGAACAGAGTAAGGGACAAAATAGGGAGGACGGGAAACCTAAAGGTGGAGGATGTCAAAAACAAGCATCCTCTAATTATTCTGAGGGACGTCCTAGCGTACAACACGGACGACGAGGTGGTGACGGCATTGAAAAACCAGAATGCCCACTTGCTAGACGACATAAAATCGGACGACCAGCAACTGGTCGTCAAATACAGACGAAGGGCTCGAAATCCACTCATGAGCCACGTCGTTATGCAGGTGTCCCCCCCCGTCTGGCAGCGTCTGACCGGAGCTGGAAGTGTCCATGTAGACCTCCAGCGAGTAAGGGTCTACGACCAATCACCGCTGATACAGTGCTCGACGTGCCTAGGATACGGACACAGTAGGAAATACTGTAAAGATAGTGTTCCACTGTGTAGCCACTGTGGGGACCCACATATGCGGGCGAAATGCCCGGCGCTGCTGGCGGGAGATGTGCCGCAGTGCAGGAACTGCGTAGCAGCCAAAAATGGCAAGGCAGACCATAACGCCTTCGATGCGGAGTGCCCCATTCGGAAGCGATGGGATGCATTGGCGAGATCGTCGGTAGCATATTGCTGAGGGCGTCCGGGGCGAACGACACAGCTATAAATTGGTGCAAGTAAACCTCCAGAGAAAAAGGCTGGCTACCGACGAGCTGCTAATCGAGTCGAAAAAGCGTGGAGTCGCCGCGGCCCTTATCCAAGAACCATACGTGGGTGGGGGCAGTAGAATGAAGTGCGGGGTGGGGATGCGAGTCTTCCAGAGCTCTACTGTCGGAGAAGGGAAAACTAAGGCTGCGATAGCCGTCTTCGACCAAAGCCTTAGCGTTACACAACACCCCAATTTGACCACAGACAACATCGCTGTGGTCGAAATTCATACTGAAGCCTGGAGGATCGTATTGATATCCTTCTACTTTGAGCCGGAGGAACCCATCAACCCGTACTTGACACATCTTGGGAGGGTATTGGAGGAACTGGGACCTGGGCGAGTGATCGTGGGTGGCGACTCCAACGCAAAGAGCTCATGGTGGGGGAGCCCCTTAATAGACCATAGGGGTGAGGAGCTGTCGGGCACTCTCGAAGAGCTGGGCTTAAACGTACTCAACGTAGGGGAAACTCCGACCTTCGACACCATCAGAGGAGGCAGGCGTTTCAGCAGCTATATAGACGTAACGGCGTGCTCCACGGACACACTAGACCTAGTGGAAGACTGGAGGGTAGACGAGGGGCTAACGGGATCAGACCACAACGGAATTACTTTTAACATTCGGCTTCAAAGATCGAAAGGACTCAAAATTAATAGAACTACAAGAACTTACAACACCAGAAAAGCAAATTGGGTTAAATTTCATGAGAAATTTAACCAAATTATGCAAGGGAACCAAATCACGAAAACCAAAATAGAGAACATCAATGATACCCAACAAATCGATGAAATTGTTGATAAAATCACAACGGCAGTCAGACATGCGTGCGCCTCGTCTATACCGACAAAGAAAAATAAAGAAACATTTACACTACCATGGTGGTCCGAGGAGCTGGCCGAAATGAAGAAACGGGTTGCCACCAAGAAGCGCCGAATAAAATGCGCTGCACCGGTACGGAGAGCGAAGGTCGTAGAGGAGTACCTGAAACAAAAAGAAGAGTACGAACTGAAAGCAGCAAAGGCCCAAACTGACAGCTGGAAAGAATTCTGCGGGAAACAGGACAGAGAGGGGGTCTGGCAGGGCATCTACAGGGTGATCGGAAGAACAACTAGGAGGGAAGAGGATCTGCCGCTGCAGACCGACGGAAAAACGCAGGATGCGCGTGGCTCTGCAAGGTTGTTGGCGGAGACGTTTTACCCGGAGGACCTAGAAATCACCGACAGTGCACACCACCGATATATCCGAGCTAAAGCTGATGCCGTGAACGCTGGAGAGCAAGATGGTCTATGTGATCCACCGTTCACAATGGCCGAACTCAAAGCAGCAAGCGGAACAATCAACCCTAAAAAAGCCCCAGGTGAGGATGGCTTCACCGCGGATATATGTCGTAGAGCCATTGAGAGTGACCCTGAGGTGTTCCTGGGTCTGATGAATGCGTGTCTGGAAAATTATTATTTCCCCGGTGCCTGGAAGAGGGCCACGGTAATCGCGATGAGGAAACCGGGTAAAACAGACTACACAAACCCGCGATCATATAGACCGATTGGCCTCCTCCCCGTTTTTGGCAAGATACTTGAGAAAATGCTGGTGGCTCGCCTAAAGTATTACGTAATACCGAAAATAAGTACTCGCCAGTACGGATTCATGCCGCAAAGGGGTACCGAAGACTCCCTCTATGATCTGATGCAACATGTTCGTAAAAAACTAAGTCAAAAGAAGATAGTTACACTGGTGTCTCTGGACATAGAGGGAGCCTTTGATGGGGCCTGGTGGCCAATTATAAGAATCCGGCTGGCAGAGGAAAAAGTCCCATGGAACATCAGGAGAGTCATGGACAGTTACCTCGCCCATAGAAGGGTCACAATTAGATATGCGGGAGAAGAGTACAGCAAGTGTACAAATAAAGGATGTGTTCAGGGTTCTATCGGGGGCCCCATTTTATGGAACATCCTGCTGGACCCACTCCTCACAGACCTGGAGGCGAGGGGGTATTATTGCCAGGCATTTGCCGACGACGTCGTCCTGGTGTTCGACGGCGACACAGCACAGGGCATTGAGGAACATGCCAATGTCGCACTTGAACGTGTTCGCGCGTGGGGCGTCGATAATAAACTAAATTTCGCACCAAACAAGACCAAAGCCATGGTCATTACCAAGAAATTAAAATACGACGCCCCACGCCTGAGCATGGGCGGGGTCGACGTTGTCATGTCAAGACAAATCAAAATGTTAGGAGTCATAATAGACGATAAACTAACGTTCAATGCCCATGTCTCAAGTGTCTGTAGAAAGGCAATAGGGATCTACAAACAGTTGTCAAGAGCGGCAAAAGCCAGTTGGGGACTGCACCCCGAGGTCATTAAAATAATATACACGGCCGTAGTGGAGCCTGTTGTCCTGTATGCCGCCAGCGTATGGGCTCCCGCGGCGGAGAGGCTGGGAGTAGCAAAGCAGATGGGGACATTGCAACGCGGGATAGCCCAGAAAGTATGTAAGGCATACCGCACCGTGTCGCTGCACTCTGCCCTTTTGCTGGCCGGAATGCTCCCCTTAGACCTGCGAGCCAGAGAGACCGCGAGGCTGTACGAGGCAAAGAGAGGGGTGCCACAGCCGGCGCTGGCCGGCAGGGAGGTCGAGAGAATGGCATCGGCGCTGGAGGTTCCGCACCCCGCAGACAACAAAGAACTGGAAATAGAACATCTTGCGAACCAGGACTTAGTGGACATGCACAATCGATATGATATTCGGCTGTTCACAGATGGGAGCAAGATAGCTGGTGGGGTGGGAGCCGCCGTGTCAGTGTGGAACCACGATGCCGAAACAAGGGCCATTAAATTATCCCTGCCAGCATATTGCAGTGTATACCAGGCGGAGCTGCTAGCATTGTGTAGGGCGACGGAGGAGGTCCGGAGTCACGGAGCGAGGTCTTTCGGAGTTTGCAGCGATTCTATGGCGGCCCTTCAAACGGTAAAGAATCATAGTTGCCTCCATCCCCTAGCAGTCAAAGCAAGAGACAATCTAAATCATGCATCTCTCCAAAACAAAACTGTTGCTTTGTTTTGGGTCAAAGCACATGCGGGGATGGTAGGTAACGAAAGAGCAGATGAACTGGCGAAGGCGGCTGCCGTAGGCTCAAAGAAGAGACCCGATTACGATCGGTGCCCGGTTTCATACATTAGGCGCAGTCTGCGAGCGGATACGCTCTGCGAGTGGAACCGGCGATACACCACCGGAGGTACCTCCTCCGTAACCAAACTGTTTTTCCCGGATGCGATGGCGGCATACGGGGTAATAAGGAAATTGAGTGTGACGAACATTAGAACGCAGATCATGACGGGACACGGAGGCTTCTCCCAATACCTGAACCGTTTCAGATGTAAGGGGAGCCCCTCATGTGTCTGTGACCCCGAAGCGGAGGAAACGGTTCCACACATATTGCTGGATTGTCCGATTTACGGCAACGAGCGATATGCACTGGAGATGAATCTGAATATCCGACTCGAACCTGGTGTCATAAGCGAGATAATGTCTGGCAATGATAGAGACAAATTTCTGGACTACTGTGTAAAAATAGCAATGAAAACGATAGAGCGAAATAAAACGTAAGGCAATATACTTTACTAATATAATAATTATATTAATGTTAAGTATAGAAATTAAGGTGTAAAAATAGAATAAGGCAAACAGAAGATTCAGAGAAATGTTTTTAGCAATAGAAAGTAATTATAAGAATAATACAAATGTATAGCTGTAAGAAACATATAGTAGTAAGTAAGATAAAATGTAAGCTATTAAACGGATAAGATATAAATGTAAACCTATAAATAAGATAGATAATGTAACATAATTTAAATATAGAATA
>OX438988.1:15000-22500 GCA_949316085.1 Hypercompe scribonia
ACCTAACCTAACCTAACCTAACCTAACCTAACCTAACCTAACCTAACCTAACCTAACCTAACCTAACCTAACCTAACCTAACCTAACCTAACCTAACCTAACCTAACCTAACCTAACCTAACCTAACCTAACCTAACCTAACCTAACCTAACCTAACCTAACCTAACCTAACCTAACCTAACCTAACCTAACCTAACCTAACCTAACCTAACCTAACCTAACCTAACCTAACCTAACCTAACCTAACCTAACCTAACCTAACCTAACCTAACCTAACCTAACCTAACCTAACCTAACCTAACCTAACCTAACCTAACCTAACCTAACCTAACCTAACCTAACCTAACCTAACCTAACCTAACCTAACCTAACCTAACCTAACCTAACCTAACCTAACCTAACCTAACCTAACCTAACCTAACCTAACCTAACCTAACCTAACCTAACCTAACCTAACCTAACCTAACCTAACCTAACCTAACCTAACCTAACCTAACCTAACCTAACCTAACCTAACCTAACCTAACCTAACCTAACCTAACCTAACCTAACCTAACCTAACCTAACCTAACCTAACCTAACCTAACCTAACCTAACCTAACCTAACCTAACCTAACCTAACCTAACCTAACCTAACCTAACCTAACCTAACCTAACCTAACCTAACCTAACCTAACCTAACCTAACCTAACCTAACCTAACCTAACCTAACCTAACCTAACCTAACCTAACCTAACCTAACCTAACCTAACCTAACCTAACCTAACCTAACCTAACCTAACCTAACCTAACCTAACCTAACCTAACCTAACCTAACCTAACCTAACCTAACCTAACCTAACCTAACCTAACCTAACCTAACCTAACCTAACCTAACCTAACCTAACCTAACCTAACCTAACCTAACCTAACCTAACCTAACCTAACCTAACCTAACCTAACCTAACCTAACCTAACCTAACCTAACCTAACCTAACCTAACCTAACCTAACCTAACCTAACCTAACCTAACCTAACCTAACCTAACCTAACCTAACCTAACCTAACCTAACCTAACCTAACCTAACCTAACCTAACCTAACCTAACCTAACCTAACCTAACCTAACCTAACCTAACCTAACCTAACCTAACCTAACCTAACCTAACCTAACCTAACCTAACCTAACCTAACCTAACCTAACCTAACCTAACCTAACCTAACCTAACCTAACCTAACCTAACCTAACCTAACCTAACCTAACCTAACCTAACCTAACCTAACCTAACCTAACCTAACCTAACCTAACCTAACCTAACCTAACCTAACCTAACCTAACCTAACCTAACCTAACCTAACCTAACCTAACCTAACCTAACCTAACCTAACCTAACCTAACCTAACCTAACCTAACCTAACCTAACCTAACCTAACCTAACCTAACCTAACCTAACCTAACCTAACCTAACCTAACCTAACCTAACCTAACCTAACCTAACCTAACCTAACCTAACCTAACCTAACCTAACCTAACCTAACCTAACCTAACCTAACCTAACCTAACCTAACCTAACCTAACCTAACCTAACCTAACCTAACCTAACCTAACCTAACCTAACCTAACCTAACCTAACCTAACCTAACCTAACCTAACCTAACCTAACCTAACCTAACCTAACCTAACCTAACCTAACCTAACCTAACCTAACCTAACCTAACCTAACCTAACCTAACCTAACCTAACCTAACCTAACCTAACCTAACCTAACCTAACCTAACCTAACCTAACCTAACCTAACCTAACCTAACCTAACCTAACCTAACCTAACCTAACCTAACCTAACCTAACCTAACCTAACCTAACCTAACCTAACCTAACCTAACCTAACCTAACCTAACCTAACCTAACCTAACCTAACCTAACCTAACCTAACCTAACCTAACCTAACCTAACCTAACCTAACCTAACCTAACCTAACCTAACCTAACCTAACCTAACCTAACCTAACCTAACCTAACCTAACCTAACCTAACCTAACCTAACCTAACCTAACCTAACCTAACCTAACCTAACCTAACCTAACCTAACCTAACCTAACCTAACCTAACCTAACCTAACCTAACCTAACCTAACCTAACCTAACCTAACATAACCTAACCTAACCTAACCTAACCTAACCTAACCTAACCTAACCTAACCTAACCTAACCTAACCTAACCTAACCTAACCTAACCTAACCTAACCTAACCTAACCTAACCTAACCTAACCTAACCTAACCTAACCTAACCTAACCTAACCTAACCTAACCTAACCTAACCTAACCTAACCTAACCTAACCTAACCTAACCTAACCTAACCTAACCTAACCTAACCTAACCTAACCTAACCTAACCTAACCTAACCTAACCTAACCTAACCTAACCTAACCTAACCTAACCTAACCTAACCTAACCTAACCTAACCTAACCTAACCTAACCTAACCTAACCTAACCTAACCTAACCTAACCTAACCTAACCTAACCTAACCTAACCTAACCTAACCTAACCTAACCTAACCTAACCTAACCTAACCTAACCTAACCTAACCTAACCTAACCTAACCTAACCTAACCTAACCTAACCTAACCTAACCTAACCTAACCTAACCTAACCTAACCTAACCTAACCTAACCTAACCTAACCTAACCTAACCTAACCTAACCTAACCTAACCTAACCTAACCTAACCTAACCTAACCTAACCTAACCTAACCTAACCTAACCTAACCTAACCTAACCTAACCTAACCTAACCTAACCTAACCTAACCTAACCTAACCTAACCTAACCTAACCTAACCTAACCTAACCTAACCTAACCTAACCTAACCTAACCTAACCTAACCTAACCTAACCTAACCTAACCTAACCTAACCTAACCTAACCTAACCTAACCTAACCTAACCTAACCTAACCTAACCTAACCTAACCTAACCTAACCTAACCTAACCTAACCTAACCTAACCTAACCTAACCTAACCTAACCTAACCTAACCTAACCTAACCTAACCTAACCTAACCTAACCTAACCTAACCTAACCTAACCTAACCTAACCTAACCTAACCTAACCTAACCTAACCTAACCTAACCTAACCTAACCTAACCTAACCTAACCTAACCTAACCTAACCTAACCTAACCTAACCTAACCTAACCTAACCTAACCTAACCTAACCTAACCTAACCTAACCTAACCTAACCTAACCTAACCTAACCTAACCTAACCTAACCTAACCTAACCTAACCTAACCTAACCTAACCTAACCTAACCTAACCTAACCTAACCTAACCTAACCTAACCTAACCTAACCTAACCTAACCTAACCTAACCTAACCTAACCTAACCTAACCTAACCTAACCTAACCTAACCTAACCTAACCTAACCTAACCTAACCTAACCTAACCTAACCTAACCTAACCTAACCTAACCTAACCTAACCTAACCTAACCTAACCTAACCTAACCTAACCTAACCTAACCTAACCTAACCTAACCTAACCTAACCTAACCTAACCTAACCTAACCTAACCTAACCTAACCTAACCTAACCTAACCTAACCTAACCTAACCTAACCTAACCTAACCTAACCTAACCTAACCTAACCTAACCTAACCTAACCTAACCTAACCTAACCTAACCTAACCTAACCTAACCTAACCTAACCTAACCTAACCTAACCTAACCTAACCTAACCTAACCTAACCTAACCTAACCTAACCTAACCTAACCTAACCTAACCTAACCTAACCTAACCTAACCTAACCTAACCTAACCTAACCTAACCTAACCTAACCTAACCTAACCTAACCTAACCTAACCTAACCTAACCTAACCTAACCTAACCTAACCTAACCTAACCTAACCTAACCTAACCTAACCTAACCTAACCTAACCTAACCTAACCTAACCTAACCTAACCTAACCTAACCTAACCTAACCTAACCTAACCTAACCTAACCTAACCTAACCTAACCTAACCTAACCTAACCTAACCTAACCTAACCTAACCTAACCTAACCTAACCTAACCTAACCTAACCTAACCTAACCTAACCTAACCTAACCTAACCTAACCTAACCTAACCTAACCTAACCTAACCTAACCTAACCTAACCTAACCTAACCTAACCTAACCTAACCTAACCTAACCTAACCTAACCTAACCTAACCTAACCTAACCTAACCTAACCTAACCTAACCTAACCTAACCTAACCTAACCTAACCTAACCTAACCTAACCTAACCTAACCTAACCTAACCTAACCTAACCTAACCTAACCTAACCTAACCTAACCTAACCTAACCTAACCTAACCTAACCTAACCTAACCTAACCTAACCTAACCTAACCTAACCTAACCTAACCTAACCTAACCTAACCTAACCTAACCTAACCTAACCTAACCTAACCTAACCTAACCTAACCTAACCTAACCTAACCTAACCTAACCTAACCTAACCTAACCTAACCTAACCTAACCTAACCTAACCTAACCTAACCTAACCTAACCTAACCTAACCTAACCTAACCTAACCTAACCTAACCTAACCTAACCTAACCTAACCTAACCTAACCTAACCTAACCTAACCTAACCTAACCTAACCTAACCTAACCTAACCTAACCTAACCTAACCTAACCTAACCTAACCTAACCTAACCTAACCTAACCTAACCTAACCTAACCTAACCTAACCTAACCTAACCTAACCTAACCTAACCTAACCTAACCTAACCTAACCTAACCTAACCTAACCTAACCTAACCTAACCTAACCTAACCTAACCTAACCTAACCTAACCTAACCTAACCTAACCTAACCTAACCTAACCTAACCTAACCTAACCTAACCTAACCTAACCTAACCTAACCTAACCTAACCTAACCTAACCTAACCTAACCTAACCTAACCTAACCTAACCTAACCTAACCTAACCTAACCTAACCTAACCTAACCTAACCTAACCTAACCTAACCTAACCTAACCTAACCTAACCTAACCTAACCTAACCTAACCTAACCTAACCTAACCTAACCTAACCTAACCTAACCTAACCTAACCTAACCTAACCTAACCTAACCTAACCTAACCTAACCTAACCTAACCTAACCTAACCTAACCTAACCTAACCTAACCTAACCTAACCTAACCTAACCTAACCTAACCTAACCTAACCTAACCTAACCTAACCTAACCTAACCTAACCTAACCTAACCTAACCTAACCTAACCTAACCTAACCTAACCTAACCTAACCTAACCTAACCTAACCTAACCTAACCTAACCTAACCTAACCTAACCTAACCTAACCTAACCTAACCTAACCTAACCTAACCTAACCTAACCTAACCTAACCTAACCTAACCTAACCTAACCTAACCTAACCTAACCTAACCTAACCTAACCTAACCTAACCTAACCTAACCTAACCTAACCTAACCTAACCTAACCTAACCTAACCTAACCTAACCTAACCTAACCTAACCTAACCTAACCTAACCTAACCTAACCTAACCTAACCTAACCTAACCTAACCTAACCTAACCTAACCTAACCTAACCTAACCTAACCTAACCTAACCTAACCTAACCTAACCTAACCTAACCTAACCTAACCTAACCTAACCTAACCTAACCTAACCTAACCTAACCTAACCTAACCTAACCTAACCTAACCTAACCTAACCTAACCTAACCTAACCTAACCTAACCTAACCTAACCTAACCTAACCTAACCTAACCTAACCTAACCTAACCTAACCTAACCTAACCTAACCTAACCTAACCTAACCTAACCTAACCTAACCTAACCTAACCTAACCTAACCTAACCTAACCTAACCTAACCTAACCTAACCTAACCTAACCTAACCTAACCTAACCTAACCTAACCTAACCTAACCTAACCTAACCTAACCTAACCTAACCTAACCTAACCTAACCTAACCTAACCTAACCTAACCTAACCTAACCTAACCTAACCTAACCTAACCTAACCTAACCTAACCTAACCTAACCTAACCTAACCTAACCTAACCTAACCTAACCTAACCTAACCTAACCTAACCTAACCTAACCTAACCTAACCTAACCTAACCTAACCTAACCTAACCTAACCTAACCTAACCTAACCTAACCTAACCTAACCTAACCTAACCTAACCTAACCTAACCTAACCTAACCTAACCTAACCTAACCTAACCTAACCTAACCTAACCTAACCTAACCTAACCTAACCTAACCTAACCTAACCTAACCTAACCTAACCTAACCTAACCTAACCTAACCTAACCTAACCTAACCTAACCTAACCTAACCTAACCTAACCTAACCTAACCTAACCTAACCTAACCTAACCTAACCTAACCTAACCTAACCTAACCTAACCTAACCTAACCTAACCTAACCTAACCTAACCTAACCTAACCTAACCTAACCTAACCTAACCTAACCTAACCTAACCTAACCTAACCTAACCTAACCTAACCTAACCTAACCTAACCTAACCTAACCTAACCTAACCTAACCTAACCTAACCTAACCTAGACCTAACCTAACCTAACCTAACCTAACCTAACCTAACCTAACCTAACCTAACCTAACCTAACCTAACCTAACCTAACCTAACCTAACCTAACCTAACCTAACCTAACCTAACCTAACCTAACCTAACCTAACCTAACCTAACCTAACCTAACCTAACCTAACCTAACCTAACCTAACCTAACCTAACCTAACCTAACCTAACCTAACCTAACCTAACCTAACCTAACCTAACCTAACCTAACCTAACCTAACCTAACCTAACCTAACCTAACCTAACCTAACCTAACCTAACCTAACCTAACCTAACCTAACCTAACCTAACCTAACCTAACCTAACCTAACCTAACCTAACCTAACCTAACCTAACCTAACCTAACCTAACCTAACCTAACCTAACCTAACCTAACCTAACCTAACCTAACCTAACCTAACCTAACCTAACCTAACCTAACCTAACCTAACCTAACCTAACCTAACCTAACCTAACCTAACCTAACCTAACCTAACCTAACCTAACCTAACCTAACCTAACCTAACCTAACCTAACCTAACCTAACCTAACCTAACCTAACCTAACCTAACCTAACCTAACCTAACCTAACCTAACCTAACCTAACCTAACCTAACCTAACCTAACCTAACCTAACCTAACCTAACCTAACCTAACCTAACCTAACCTAACCTAACCTAACCTAACCTAACCTAACCTAACCTAACCTAACCTAACCTAACCTAACCTAACCTAACCTAACCTAACCTAACCTAACCTAACCTAACCTAACCTAACCTAACCTAACCTAACCTAACCTAACCTAACCTAACCTAACCTAACCTAACCTAACCTAACCTAACCTAACCTAACCTAACCTAACCTAACCTAACCTAACCTAACCTAACCTAACCTAACCTAACCTAACCTAACCTAACCTAACCTAACCT
>OX438988.1:27500-40000 GCA_949316085.1 Hypercompe scribonia
ACCTAACCTAACCTAACCTAACCTAACCTAACCTAACCTAACCTAACCTAACCTAACCTAACCTAACCTAACCTAACCTAACCTAACCTAACTAACCTAACCTAACCTAACCTAACCTAACCTAACCTAACCTAACCTAACCTAACCTAACCTAACCTAACCTAACCTAACCTAACCTAACCTAACCTAACCTAACCTAACCTAACCTAACCTAACCTAACCTAACCTAACCTAACCTAACCTAACCTAACCTAACCTAACCTAACCTAACCTAACCTAACCTAACCTAACCTAACCTAACCTAACCTAACCTAACCTAACCTAACCTAACCTAACCTAACCTAACCTAACCTAACCTAACCTAACCTAACCTAACCTAACCTAACCTAACCTAACCTAACCTAACCTAACCTAACCTAACCTAACCTAACCTAACCTAACCTAACCTAACCTAACCTAACCTAACCTAACCTAACCTAACCTAACCTAACCTAACCTAACCTAACCTAACCTAACCTAACCTAACCTAACCTAACCTAACCTAACCTAACCTAACCTAACCTAACCTAACCTAACCTAACCTAACCTAACCTAACCTAACCTAACCTAACCTAACCTAACCTAACCTAACCTAACCTAACCTAACCTAACCTAACCTAACCTAACCTAACCTAACCTAACCTAACCTAACCTAACCTAACCTAACCTAACCTAACCTAACCTAACCTAACCTAACCTAACCTAACCTAACCTAACCTAACCTAACCTAACCTAACCTAACCTAACCTAACCTAACCTAACCTAACCTAACCTAACCTAACCTAACCTAACCTAACCTAACCTAACCTAACCTAACCTAACCTAACCTAACCTAACCTAACCTAACCTAACCTAACCTAACCTAACCTAACCTAACCTAACCTAACCTAACCTAACCTAACCTAACCTAACCTAACCTAACCTAACCTAACTAACCTAACCTAACCTAACCTAACCTAACCTAACCTAACCTAACCTAACCTAACCTAACCTAACCTAACCTAACCTAACCTAACCTAACCTAACCTAACCTAACCTAACCTAACCTAACCTAACCTAACCTAACCTAACCTAACCTAACCTAACCTAACCTAACCTAACCTAACCTAACCTAACCTAACCTAACCTAACCTAACCTAACCTAACCTAACCTAACCTAACCTAACCTAACCTAACCTAACCTAACCTAACCTAACCTAACCTAACCTAACCTAACCTAACCTAACCTAACCTAACCTAACCTAACCTAACCTAACCTAACCTAACCTAACCTAACCTAACCTAACCTAACCTAACCTAACCTAACCTAACCTAACCTAACCTAACCTAACCTAACCTAACCTAACCTAACCTAACCTAACCTAACCTAACCTAACCTAACCTAACCTAACCTAACCTAACCTAACCTAACCTAACCTAACCTAACCTAACCTAACCTAACCTAACCTAACCTAACCTAACCTAACCTAACCTAACCTAACCTAACCTAACCTAACCTAACCTAACCTAACCTAACCTAACCTAACCTAACCTAACCTAACCTAACCTAACCTAACCTAACCTAACCTAACCTAACCTAACCTAACCTAACCTAACCTAACCTAACCTAACCTAACCTAACCTAACCTAACCTAACCTAACCTAACCTAACCTAACCTAACCTAACCTAACCTAACCTAACCTAACCTAACCTAACCTAACCTAACCTAACCTAACCTAACCTAACCTAACCTAACCTAACCTAACCTAACCTAACCTAACCTAACCTAACCTAACCTAACCTAACCTAACCTAACCTAACCTAACCTAACCTAACCTAACCTAACCTAACCTAACCTAACCTAACCTAACCTAACCTAACCTAACCTAACCTAACCTAACCTAACCTAACCTAACCTAACCTAACCTAACCTAACCTAACCTAACCTAACCTAACCTAACCTAACCTAACCTAACCTAACCTAACCTAACCTAACCTAACCTAACCTAACCTAACCTAACCTAACCTAACCTAACCTAACCTAACCTAACCTAACCTAACCTAACCTAACCTAACCTAACCTAACCTAACCTAACCTAACCTAACCTAACCTAACCTAACCTAACCTAACCTAACCTAACCTAACCTAACCTAACCTAACCTAACCTAACCTAACCTAACCTAACCTAACCTAACCTAACCTAACCTAACCTAACCTAACCTAACCTAACCTAACCTAACCTAACCTAACCTAACCTAACCTAACCTAACCTAACCTAACCTAACCTAACCTAACCTAACCTAACCTAACCTAACCTAACCTAACCTAACCTAACCTAACCTAACCTAACCTAACCTAACCTAACCTAACCTAACCTAACCTAACCTAACCTAACCTAACCTAACCTAACCTAACCTAACCTAACCTAACCTAACCTAACCTAACCTAACCTAACCTAACCTAACCTAACCTAACCTAACCTAACCTAACCTAACCTAACCTAACCTAACCTAACCTAACCTAACCTAACCTAACCTAACCTAACCTAACCTAACCTAACCTAACCTAACCTAACCTAACCTAACCTAACCTAACCTAACCTAACCTAACCTAACCTAACCTAACCTAACCTAACCTAACCTAACCTAACCTAACCTAACCTAACCTAACCTAACCTAACCTAACCTAACCTAACCTAACCTAACCTAACCTAACCTAACCTAACCTAACCTAACCTAACCTAACCTAACCTAACCTAACCT
Organism: Hypercompe scribonia; assembly: GCA_949316085.1. Classification (NCBI taxonomy): domain Eukaryota; kingdom Metazoa; phylum Arthropoda; class Insecta; order Lepidoptera; family Erebidae; genus Hypercompe; species Hypercompe scribonia. Next base: position 30,283 of record OX438988.1, read on the forward strand.
AACCTAACCTAACCTAACCTAACCTAACCTAACCTAACCTAACCTAACCTAACCTAACCTAACCTAACCTAACCTAACCTAACCTAACCTAACCTAACCTAACCTAACCTAACCTAACCTAACCTAACCTAACCTAACCTAACCTAACCTAACCTAACCTAACCTAACCTAACCTAACCTAACCTAACCTAACCTAACCTAACCTAACCTAACCTAACCTAACCTAACCTAACCTAACCTAACCTAACCTAACCTAACCTAACCTAACCTAACCTAACCTAACCTAACCTAACCTAACCTAACCTAACCTAACCTAACCTAACCTAACCTAACCTAACCTAACCTAACCTAACCTAACCTAACCTAACCTAACCTAACCTAACCTAACCTAACCTAACCTAACCTAACCTAACCTAACCTAACCTAACCTAACCTAACCTAACCTAACCTAACCTAACCTAACCTAACCTAACCTAACCTAACCTAACCTAACCTAACCTAACCTAACCTAACCTAACCTAACCTAACCTAACCTAACCTAACCTAACCTAACCTAACCTAACCTAACCTAACCTAACCTAACCTAACCTAACCTAACCTAACCTAACCTAACCTAACCTAACCTAACCTAACCTAACCTAACCTAACCTAACCTAACCTAACCTAACCTAACCTAACCTAACCTAACCTAACCTAACCTAACCTAACCTAACCTAACCTAACCTAACCTAACCTAACCTAACCTAACCTAACCTAACCTAACCTAACCTAACCTAACCTAACCTAACCTAACCTAACCTAACCTAACCTAACCTAACCTAACCTAACCTAACCTAACCTAACCTAACCTAACCTAACCTAACCTAACCTAACCTAACCTAACCTAACCTAACCTAACCTAACCTAACCTAACCTAACCTAACCTAACCTAACCTAACCTAACCTAACCTAACCTAACCTAACCTAACCTAACCTAACCTAACCTAACCTAACCTAACCTAACCTAACCTAACCTAACCTAACCTAACCTAACCTAACCTAACCTAACCTAACCTAACCTAACCTAACCTAACCTAACCTAACCTAACCTAACCTAACCTAACCTAACCTAACCTAACCTAACCTAACCTAACCTAACCTAACCTAACCTAACCTAACCTAACCTAACCTAACCTAACCTAACCTAACCTAACCTAACCTAACCTAACCTAACCTAACCTAACCTAACCTAACCTAACCTAACCTAACCTAACCTAACCTAACCTAACCTAACCTAACCTAACCTAACCTAACCTAACCTAACCTAACCTAACCTAACCTAACCTAACCTAACCTAACCTAACCTAACCTAACCTAACCTAACCTAACCTAACCTAACCTAACCTAACCTAACCTAACCTAACCTAACCTAACCTAACCTAACCTAACCTAACCTAACCTAACCTAACCTAACCTAACCTAACCTAACCTAACCTAACCTAACCTAACCTAACCTAACCTAACCTAACCTAACCTAACCTAACCTAACCTAACCTAACCTAACCTAACCTAACCTAACCTAACCTAACCTAACCTAACCTAACCTAACCTAACCTAACCTAACCTAACCTAACCTAACCTAACCTAACCTAACCTAACCTAACCTAACCTAACCTAACCTAACCTAACCTAACCTAACCTAACCTAACCTAACCTAACCTAACCTAACCTAACCTAACCTAACCTAACCTAACCTAACCTAACCTAACCTAACCTAACCTAACCTAACCTAACCTAACCTAACCTAACCTAACCTAACCTAACCTAACCTAACCTAACCTAACCTAACCTAACCTAACCTAACCTAACCTAACCTAACCTAACCTAACCTAACCTAACCTAACCTAACCTAACCTAACCTAACCTAACCTAACCTAACCTAACCTAACCTAACCTAACCTAACCTAACCTAACCTAACCTAACCTAACCTAACCTAACCTAACCTAACCTAACCTAACCTAACCTAACCTAACCTAACCTAACCTAACCTAACCTAACCTAACCTAACCTAACCTAACCTAACCTAACCTAACCTAACCTAACCTAACCTAACCTAACCTAACCTAACCTAACCTAACCTAACCTAACCTAACCTAACCTAACCTAACCTAACCTAACCTAACCTAACCTAACCTAACCTAACCTAACCTAACCTAACCTAACCTAACCTAACCTAACCTAACCTAACCTAACCTAACCTAACCTAACCTAACCTAACCTAACCTAACCTAACCTAACCTAACCTAACCTAACCTAACCTAACCTAACCTAACCTAACCTAACCTAACCTAACCTAACCTAACCTAACCTAACCTAACCTAACCTAACCTAACCTAACCTAACCTAACCTAACCTAACCTAACCTAACCTAACCTAACCTAACCTAACCTAACCTAACCTAACCTAACCTAACCTAACCTAACCTAACCTAACCCAGTACTGCGCCCCGCTCCGTCGCGTTAACAGCACTTTTAAGTCGCTCCGTACACGAAAAATCAGACCAGTGGTAAAAGTGTTAGCAGTATAGCAGTGCTATACATCAAAAGACGTGAAAAAGCGAGATCTACGCTTTAGTGAAAACCGCGAAGAAATCGGACGGAAATTGTGGATTTTTCCTTAAGAAAAACTAAATTTTTGTGTGAAATTGTGACACTTAGTGATATATCCGCGGAACTAGATCGACGACCTACACTTTGTGAATTGTGGAAAGGAGCGCCCTGCGGAGACCTATCGTTTGAGCCCCCTTTTGGAATTTTTCGCCGAAAAGTGGAAAAGTTACAGGACTTTTTCCAAAAAGGGCGTGGCCACGAGGTCCTTGATCCGGAGATTTCCGGAGTTAAAAAGTGTACGCAAAATATGTAAAATCGCGAGCTCTGTACAATAGAAAAAACCCCGAGAAAATCGAATGAAAATTGCGGTTTTTCCCTGAACTAAAACTTTTTTGGGGGTTATTTTTGATGTAAAAAAGTGATAAAACTCCGGAAAACGATCGACGACCCCTGTGTTTTTTGCTGTGGGAGGGTGTGTCTCGGGGATACCCATCTCCTGAGACCCCTTTCAGATTTTTCTGGCTGCGTTTGGAAAACTTATACAGGTTTTTCCAAAAACCACGTGGCCACGAGGTCCCTGATCCCGAGCAACCAGGCGGAAGTGAAGTGAGGAGCTGTAAGCGGGACCACCTGAGGAGCAGTAAACCGTTTCGGGAAACAAAATAAGTTAAGTGGTTCAAAAGTTACTTGAGTTAGAAGTGAGACATTGTTTTGACAACCCTAGCTCAATAAAAAGATCGACAACCCTACTTTTTTGTGGCTTGAAATTAAAGTTAACAGATTACAGATACTCTTAAAAATTTTTCTAATTAAATTGGTTCAAAAACAGTCGAAATAGAGCATTACAAACTTTTATTAAATAAAAAATTGATATAGACACTATTAAGGGATGAAAATCCCACCCCCAGACTTACAATAAGAAACTCTAACGAAAGACAAAGTGAAAATATACCTAAAGAAAGTTTTTCGACCAAAATTGGACCATAAAGAACGAAGTTATAGAGACTGTAAATTTTTAGGTTTAAGTTAGTATTTAAGTAAATACTATAAGTCTATCGACCAGCAGACGTGGAAGCAGTGCACTTCTAGAAAAAGTTTTTCTAGATTCTAGTAACTGGACAAACTGGGATGAGAATGCTCTCCTTATCGGATTTTTAGGAGCAGTAGAAAGTAAATTAAAACAAAACTAATAAAACCTAAACAAGACCTAGAAAAATTTCTAAACCTCGGTCTCCCCAAACTTCTAGAGCCTATAACTCCGAAGCCAGAGGGCCGATTTGTGATCTGAGACCGCTGAGGATATTTTTTAAGCTAGCTGATCCCGTTAACCTGAAAAAATTAGCCTTTTTTACATTTTTCAGGGGGGTCAATTTCATTTTCGATTTACGTAACCAAGAATTTAAGGCAAACTTTGAGTCGCCATAACTCAGCCATTTCTGCTCCGATCGGCTTACTCCTTGGTGTCAAACGACTGGCCACGCCGAGATCTATCTGGTGCCGGTACCGAAACGACTCTATGTAGAGTCATTGTAGACCGGTTCTGAAAGTGGAGTTTTGGGGTCAATTGACTTATAGGGTATATACTGCCGACCCAGTAGAGGAGGGCTACAAAGCAAAAAGTGCTCTACCTAGAGATAGACTGCTTGAAAAATTTTTTATAGTGTATAAGAGTGTTAGAAACTAAGTTTACGCTGCGTACCGTGTTTTTTGACCGGTACGCATAGAAATAGACCAACCGGAGAGACACAAACTCTATATAGAGTTTGTCTCTAAATTTGTTTCGCTCCATCTTCTTTGTTATTGTTGACTATTGATATTTTTACACATTTTGACTTCACATTAAACATAAAACAGGTGCGACTCTATATAGAGTTGCTAAAAATTTTATTAAATTATTGTGACGTCAATCTTATTGCTGACCATATGCGTACGTAGTCGTATTCGACTAAAAATTTTGGACTCTATACATCCCCTTTACAATCTGACGCATACCTCCAACGAAATGATTGGCATCAGAACCCCGGTCAAAAAGCCCCAACAGGGGGTCCAGTCACCACCGGAGACGAACGCCTCGGTCTCACCCCGGGAGACGCGCCCGAGTGTGGGGGAAAGCAGGACACAGCGCGATTCAAAAGTAAGGAGAAGTATAGGGGAGTGGGAGGCAGGGAAACCTGAAACTAGGCCCTCTACCCCTTCCCCCCCGAAAAGAGGAATACGCGCTACTTCTCAGCCGAAGTCATGCGAGGTGCCCTCACAAAGGAGGCGCGGGACACCGGTGGCCTCGGAAAGCCCTCCAAAAACCGTAAGGGTAGAGCAGGCGAGTAGAGTCGTCGAAGCCAGGGAGTGCCTGAACAAGGCCAAGCTCCACCTTAATGCCTCACGCAACCTAAAGGCAGACATAAAGGCGGGAGTACTGCAAGCGGTGGACAGACTCTACTTGCTAGTGAAGGAGGCTGAGCAGCAGAGGAGAACACAGGTATCCTCCTCCGATACCCGGAGGCAGGCGCAGGGGGTGAGCGGCGATGAAGGCCAAGACATGGAGAGAGAGACGGACGCCTTAAAAGAAACGATAAAAAACCATACTGAACTGATCCATCGGTGTATGGAAGAGACCCGAAAACTGAAGGTTAACCTCAACCTGATAAGCGAGGTGACGGTGGCACACAGAGGTGTCATGGAGGACTGCGCAAAGCATGGCCAGGCTCTGGACAACCAGCTCAGGCAGTCCACGGGACACTATATAGCTGGCAAGAGTCTCTCTTTTGCAGAGATAGCGGCTAACCCCGCGAGGACAACAGCAGTGCAAAAGCCTCTGCACTCGGTGGTAGTGTCGTCCACGGATGAAAACGACACCAGTGCAGAGGTCATAGCAAAGATTAGGAAGGCTGTCGACGCCAAGAAAGAGGGAATAAGGGTGGACAAACTCAGGAAGGCTAGAGACCAGAAGGTAGTGATCGGGTTCAATACAAAAGAGGAATTGAACAGGGTAAGGGACAAAATAGGGAGGACGGGAAACCTAAAGGTGGAGGATGTCAAAAACAAGCATCCTCTAATTATTCTGAGGGACGTCCTAGCGTACAACACGGACGACGAGGTGGTGACGGCATTGAAAAACCAGAATGCCCACTTGCTAGACGACATAAAATCGGACGACCAGCAACTGGTCGTCAAATACAGACGAAGGGCTCGAAATCCACTCATGAGCCACGTCGTTATGCAGGTGTCCCCCCCCGTCTGGCAGCGTCTGACCGGAGCTGGAAGTGTCCATGTAGACCTCCAGCGAGTAAGGGTCTACGACCAATCACCGCTGATACAGTGCTCGACGTGCCTAGGATACGGACACAGTAGGAAATACTGTAAGGATAGTGTTCCACTGTGTAGCCACTGTGGGGACCCACATATGCGGGAGAAATGCCCGGCGCTGCTGGCGGGAGATGTGCCACAGTGCAGGAACTGCGTAGCAGCCAAAAATGGTAAGGCAGACCATAACGCCTTCGATGCGGAGTGCCCCATTCGGAAGCGATGGGATGCATTGGCGAGATCGTCGGTAGCATATTGCTGAGGGCGTCCGGGGCGAACGACACAGCTATAAATTGGTGCAAGTAAACCTCCAGAGAAAAAGGCTGGCTACCGACGAGCTGCTAATCGAGTCGAAAAAGCGTGGAGTCGCCGCGGCCCTTATCCAAGAACCATACGTGGGTGGAGGCAGTAGAATGAAGTGCGGGGTGGGGATGCGAGTCTTCCAGAGCTCTACTGTCGGAGAAGGGAAAACTAAGGCTGTGATAGCCGTCTTCGACCAAAGCCTAAGCGTTACACAACACCCCAATTTGACCACAGACAACATCGCTGTGGTCGAAATTCAAACTGAAGCCTGGAGGATCGTATTGATATCCTTCTACTTTGAGCCGGAGGAACCCATCAACCCGTACTTGACACATCTTGGGAGGGTATTGGAGGAACTGGGACCTGGGCGAGTGATCGTGGGTGGCGACTCCAACGCAAAGAGCTCATGGTGGGGGAGCCCCTTAATAGACCATAGGGGTGAGGAGCTGTCGGGCACTCTCGAAGAGCTGGGCTTAAACGTACTCAACGTAGGGGAAACTCCGACCTTCGACACCATCAGAGGAGGCAGGCGTTTCAGCAGCTATATAGACGTAACGGCGTGCTCCACGGACACACTAGACCTAGTGGAAGACTGGAGGGTAGACGAGGGGCTAACGGGATCAGACCACAACGGAATTACTTTTAACATTCGGCTTCAAAGATCGAAAGGACTCAAAATTAATAGAACTACAAGAACTTACAACACCAGAAAAGCAAATTGGGTTAAATTTCATGAGAAATTTAACCAAATTATGCAAGGGAACCAAATCACGAAAACCAAAATAGAGAACATCAATGATACCCAACAAATCGACGAAATTGTTGATAAAATCACAACGGCAGTCAGACATGCGTGCGCCTCGTCTATACCGACAAAGAAAAATAAAGAAACATTTACACTACCATGGTGGTCCGAGGAGCTGGCCGAAATGAAGAAACGGGTTGCCACCAAGAAGCGCCGAATAAAATGCGCTGCACCGGTACGGAGAGCGAAGGTCGTAGAGGAGTACCTGAAACAAAAAGAACAGTACGAACTGAAAGCAGCAAAGGCCCAAACTGACAGCTGGAAAGAATTCTGCGGGAAACAGGACAGGGAGGGGGTCTGGCAGGGCATCTACAGGGTGATCGGAAGAACAACTAGGAGGGAAGAGGATCTGCCGCTGCAGACCGACGGAAAAACGCTGGATGCGCGTGGCTCTGCAAGGTTGTTGGCGGAGACGTTTTACCCGGAGGACCTAGAAATCACCGACAGTGCACACCACCGATATATCCGAGCTAAAGCTGATGCCGTGAACGCTGGAGAGCAAGATGGTCTATGTGATCCACCGTTCACAATGGCCGAACTCAAAGCAGCAAGCGGAACAATCAACCCTAAAAAAGCCCCAGGTGAGGATGGTTTCACCGCGGATATATGTCGTAGAGCCATTGAGAGTGACCCTGAGGTGTTCCTGGGTCTGATGAATGCGTGTCTGGAAAATTATTATTTCCCCGGTGCCTGGAAGAGGGCTACGGTAATCGCGATGAGGAAACCGGGTAAAACAGACTACACAAACCCGCGATCATATAGACCGATTGGCCTCCTCCCCGTTTTTGGCAAGATACTTGAAAAAATGCTGGTGGCTCGCCTAAAGTATTACGTAATACCGAAAATAAGTACTCGCCAGTACGGATTCATGCCGCAAAGGGGTACCGAAGACTCCCTCTATGATCTGATGCAACATGTTCGTAAAAAACTAAGCCAAAAGAAGATAGTTACACTGGTGTCTCTGGACATAGAGGGAGCCTTTGATGGGGCCTGGTGGCCAATTATAAGAGTCCGGCTGGCAGAGGAAAAAGTCCCATGGAACATCAGGAGAGTCATGGACAGTTACCTCACCCATAGAAGGGTCACAATTAGATATGCGGGAGAAGAGTACAGCAAGTGTACAAATAAAGGATGTGTTCAGGGTTCTATCGGGGGCCCCATTTTATGGAACATCCTGCTGGACCCACTCCTCACAGACCTGGAGGCGAGGGGGTATTATTGCCAGGCATTTGCCGACGACGTCGTCCTGGTGTTCGACGGCGACACAGCACAGGGCATTGAGGAACATGCCAATGTCGCACTTGAACGTGTTCGCGCGTGGGGCGTCGATAATAAGCTAAATTTCGCACCAAACAAGACCAAAGCCATGGTCATTACCAAGAAATTAAAATACGACACCCCACGCCTGAGCATGGGCGGGGTCGACGTTGTCATGTCAAGACAAATCAAAATGTTAGGAGTCATAATAGACGATAAACTAACGTTCAATGCCCATGTCTCAAGTGTCTGTAGAAAGGCAATAGGGATCTACAAACAGTTGTCAAGAGCGGCAAAAGCCAGTTGGGGACTGCACCCCGAGGTCATTAAAATAATATACACGGCCGTAGTGGAGCCTGTTGTCCTGTATGCCGCCAGCGTATGGGCTCCCGCGGCGGAGAGGCTGGGAATAGCAAAGCAGATGGGAACATTGCAACGCGGGATAGCCCAGAAAGTATGTAAGGCATACCGCACCGTGTCGCTGCACTCTGCCCTTTTGCTGGCCGGAATGCTCCCCTTAGACCTGCGAGCCAGAGAGACCGCGAGGCTGTACGAGGCAAAGAGAGGGGTGCCACAGCCGGCGCTGGCCGGCAGGGAGGTCGAGAGAATGGCATCGGCGCTGGAGGTTCCGCACCCCGCAGACAACAAAGAACTGGAAATAGAACATCTTGCGAACCAGGACTTAGTGGACATGCACAATCGATATGATATTCGGCTGTTCACAGATGGGAGCAAGATAGCTGGTGGGGTGGGAGCCGCCGTGTCAGTGTGGAACCACGATGCCGAAACAAGGGCCATTAAATTATCCCTGCCAGCATATTGCAGTGTATACCAGGCGGAGCTGCTAGCATTGTGTAGGGCGACGGAGGAGGTCCGGAGGCACGGAGCGAGGTCTTTCGGAGTTTGCAGCGATTCTATGGCGGCCCTTCAAACGGTAAAGAATCATAGTTGCCTCCATCCCCTAGCAGTCAAAGCAAGAGACAATCTAAATCATGCATCTCTCCAAAACAAAACTGTTGCTTTGTTTTGGGTCAAAGCACATGCGGGGATGGTAGGTAACGAAAGAGCAGATGAACTGGCGAAGGCGGCTGCCGTGGGCTCAAAGAAAAGACCCGATTACGATCGGTGCCCGGTTTCATACATTAGGCGCAGTCTGCGAGCGGATACGCTCTGCGAGTGGAACCGGCGATACACCACCGGAGGTACCTCCTCCGTAACCAAACTGTTTTTCCCGGATGCGATGGCGGCATACGGGGTAATAAGGAAATTGAGTGTGACGAACATTAGAACGCAGATCATGACGGGACACGGAGGCTTCTCCCAATACCTGAACCGTTTCAGATGTAGGGGGAGCCCCTCATGTGTCTGTGACCCCGAAGCGGAGGAAACGGTTCCACACATATTGCTGGATTGTCCGATTTACGGCAACGAGCGATATGCACTGGAGATGAATCTGAATATCCG